>JADDOH010003349.1:0-38565 GCA_016648135.1 Agrypnia vestita | reverse complement strand
AAAAACCCATAAACACAGACAAACAAAAGTTTTCGCGCAGATCTGCGCTCCGGCACCCGACCGGTTAAAATATTTCCTACTTTTCAGACTTATTTTGATTCCAAAGTGTTATTCTTAGGCATGTTTGAATTTTTAATTTTTTGTATCATTAATATACCCCAGATTTGTTTGGCCCACACCCTGCTGGACTGATGAAATGATCAAGCTCTGTGGAATATACAGAAATTTATATCATTTTTCATATTCAACCTGTCCATATTCTTGGATGTCAAAATCTCGCTTTCTTCTTCTACTTCAGCGTTCATCTCTCCATTGCTGGATGTAGATAGGCCTCTTCCATATCCTTCCATAATTCCCGTTGTTTGCTTCTTGTAACCATTTTTTTCCCCCCACTGCGGCTATATTGTCGCCCCATCTCTTTTGAGGTCTTCCGACGTCTCTTTTATTCTCCCAAGGTCTTCACTTCAGAACTCTGGGAGTCCATCTTGTGGCATCCTGCCTTGCAACATGACCTGCCCATGATATCCACTACTCTAGTTCTGTGCCTAATTTCATTATTTCTTATCTTAGGCATGTACCAAGCATGGATCTCTCCATGGATCGTTGCGTGCATTTGAGATTTTCTACCTTTTATTTGTAAGGGTCATCGTCTCCACTCCATACATCATCACTGGCAGTATGCACGATTCAAAGAATTTTCTTTTAATCGCTTTGGTCCTTGTGAATTCCCAGTTCACCAATTTCTCATCTAACTAAATGCCCAAGTTAATTAAGAATTGTTTTCCTGCATGAGATATGTACATGTATACCGTCCGTTTTAGATCCTGATTGTAAATAGACAATGATTACCTGAATGAGATCTCTTGTGCATTCTCAGTCCGTAGGGATCGTGAAAAGTGTTGCCACAGACATCACACATGTATTCCTTGGCTCTCGCATATCTGAAATACAAGATTTAAATTCAAATATTATTATTATTATATTTGGATGACTCGTATAGCGCTGTTTTCATGAGAACTCATCTCAAAGGCGTTTTACACACGAGTGGTTAAAAATCAAAACCTACCTAGCACCGTAAACAATTTTTTTGGCAAATCAAAGAAAACTCTTGTACATCTTGTTTATAACTTGAATAAGATTAAATAAAAAGTAATGGATAAGGAATTAAAAATAAAACAAATAATGTTTATTGTCACAGAGACGAAACTGTATTTTATTTATGGGAAAGTAGGTATAGAAGTCTTTTTGGGTGTACATAGGACTTACAACATATCATATAGTTGGCTTAAGTGATCACTTTACACAATGTAACGTTCGCCATTTCACCCATGATAGAATATACCATGCCTACTAATTTTTGGAAGTTGTATATATTTGAATTGTATGCAGCGCTTCATATCTGCGTTGTAACCACCTTTCCATGCGGCCTGTACAAAGACATTTTCATTCCCCTAAATTCCCGCAGATGTCGCTAACTATTTTAATATCGTTAATGTCGCTAATGAGAAAGGAACAATCGATCCGAGTCTAGAATGTTTGTCGAAAAAGTCTTACCCTTTTACCTGGTGGTCCACCCTCATGTGCCGTTGGAACAAATCTCTATGCCGAAAGACATGATTGCACATGGTACACTTTTGCTCTTGAAATTTTTCTCTCGGGGCCTTCTTCAACTGTTTGCACTTTTCGATCACACCAAAATCATCGTCCAACCCTTCCAAATCATCCGCGTTCAGATCTCCGCAAGAATTTTCTTCAAATTTCATGCAACTCGCCGAAGAGTTCTGTCCGTTGAACAGCACTTCGTGTGGAGAATTCGAAGTGTCGTATTCATCTTTTTTGATGTCTGTCCAGGGCGTGGGAAATATTGTTAAATCTTTGTTATTGTTTTCTAGTTTCAATTTTAGTTTATTTATTTCCACTTTCACATTTAGAGCTTTTGTTGTTTGAGGTACCTTGGCCAGTTTCGCGGGTTTTAATCGTCCCTTTTTATTTTTAGCATCCCTGTATTTGTCTAGTGTGTTTTTCATTTTTGTATTTTTATGTTTCTGTGTCTTTTTTGTCGATACAGTGTCCAACCCGGGCTCATCCTTGATCGACAACAGTTCGCTGGAGAGATAGAAGGTATCTGTAAAAAAAAATGTGTTTATTTGTAGTAAGGTCAAGTTTTCAGATTGACTAGAATAATTAAAGAAAAACTTATTTCTTGATCTAAAATTCTAATAACCGCTGTATTATTTTAAATATGATGTTGCACTTCCATGCTCATTTTAATATCTGTTTTAAATAGACATTTAGACGTATACATAATAGTAAAACTTTGATTCTGCAGACCTCGGTTTGACGGACTTAACAGACAAAATTCCTGTGATAAAATGCTTTTATCCAAACCCATGCTAATATGTTATTTTTACATGCTTTTATTTATCTCTCTTTGTCTGTTGGTTTGTTTGTTTGTTTGTTTGTTGGAATCTTATAATTAATTTTTCACCACTAGCACTAACTTCCCGACTAGCTAGAGCTCTGGAACATTCCACATTAACGTAAAGTGGATGACTATACACGAATGAATCATTTTCGACACGATTTTGTCATTATTTCGATTAAAACTAATAATTCTCCATCATTATTTTACACTTAAGTGCCTACGTAGTTTAAATATTTATCAATATGAATAGCATGAAAAAATGTACCGATTTAAAATTTATTAATTTTTTAGTCGGCAGATTAACCTTTGACATTAGGCATCGGAGCAAAATGTCATATTATTATTTAATATGGCAACTCAGAAGGATGGTTTAATGAATTGTAATAGTAAGAAAATTAAGATATTGATGTTAAAAAATTGATAATGAATGTATGCAAAGAAAGCATATAAAAGCATGTTTAAAATTTTTTTTATTTATGTGTTTTATCAATTCACTATTATTTTTAGAAAATCTTAGTAAATAGGCCACAGACTGGCAAAATAAACTATTAATTTGTCAATTTTTAAAACGGCATTCGAAAAACTTATTTAATTTTTGGGTGGTTTGGAGATGGTTTGGAGCAGTTGCTTTATCGGGTCACCACCGTCATGCGACGGAAAAGCTCCAAAGGCGTAGAATATTTGATGATTTATTATCTCGATAAAACAAGTACAAAATATACATGAGTACGATTATACAGACAATGATAGATACTCTAAGGGCCATAGCCTCCGGCCACCCGCCGGAGGTCTATGAAGGACTGACATGCACGCCTAGGGCGTGTGCATCTTTTAATATGATTTACGAACAAGAAGTCTTCTGTATGTGTGTGAAGAAATCGTCCGAAATGCTGATGGTGCAATAACCCACTGGTCGCGCGGGTCTTACTCGTGCCTTACTCGTGCCTATATTTGTTTGTGGCATTCCTTGCCACTGTGTGTATGTGTGACCTAGATTGGTGGTTAAGAATGTTCTTAGATTTTCACGGCCACTCAGAATCTTCAAGTTTGTGTTTACTGGGGTATTATGCCGTGTTGTTACGACCTTTCGGGCCGACGTTTCGGATCCCATTGCAGGGTCCATCATCAGGGCTGATGTGTATTGATGTGTAACGTCGGCCCGAAAGGTCGTAACAACACGGCACAATACCCCAGTAAACACAAACTTGAAGATTAGATTGGTTGTTTTCTGCATTGTGGTATGAATTCCACAGATTATACAATGGACACAAAGCTTTAAAAAACACTACCTCACCCGAATTAGTCAATTATATCATGGCAGGAATGAGCAGGACCGATATAGGAGCTTTTGCTTCTATATCGGTCCTGGGTAAGCGATGGGACTGGCCTCATTATTATATCATGGTTTTACTGAAAAAATTTTGTACTATTTTATTTTACATTTACCTGTAGTAGTGTTGTCATCATCTGATTGGAGAATTTCTCCCGCGAGTTCATGAGTGGTCCCAGTTTGAGATGTATCACATTTAATCCAGTTATCAAAGTCACATCTCGCATTGAAATATTCTGGAAAAATAATAAAAATTAAGGATTTATTCCGGAGTCAAGAGATTAGGCTTCAAAACTTTAATTTTTTTGTTTCGTAATATATGTTTACACAATAGCAATACTTCAATGTTAAATAAGCATGCATGCCCCCACTCTAATTGGACGTAGTTCTGCTCAACTGTGCCCATAGAAATCATGAATCTGAGAAAATGGCTTCTAAAAATGTGAACCTACAAAAACCTAATATGTAGATATTTAATTAATTATTTGCATAGGGCTCATTGCAGGGAATTTTTATATATTATTTTTAATGTAATAGTAAACTTTTATTTATAAGGTATTACTCGTTTTACAGGTTGGATTCTTTCTAGAAAATGTCTAAATGTACAAAGGAAAGTACTTATTTTTTTCTATGTGGATACTATGTTCTATGAATTTGATGAAGCATGAAGTAAAAATTATTATCTGAGATGTAGAAAACTTTCAACGCCCTTAGATGCTTTCTACAAAATTATTATTGTGTAGTAACAGTAGAATTAAAAAGTTGATTAAAGCCATGTATTCACTAGGGGACAAATAGCGCAGCATTCCGCGCGGCATGTCGCATGAACATCTACATTCATGTTTCGGGGACAATGACGCGGTCATTTGACGTGTACACACCGGGACTCACATATCTTGTCGCGGAAATGTTACCCGATGAGGTTATGATGACAGCTGCAGTATCTATTTACACTTCATTTAGCGAAAGCGGGGTTCTGCGCATTTCGAAATGTCTTTTTGGATTGCAATTTCAAATTAACGAGGTTTTACTGTAGTAAATTTAATATTATTAAAAACAAGGTCCTTTTTGCAAATAATTATTGCTTTCCACACGTCGCGGAAATGTCGCTCTATGAGGTTATGATGACAGCTGCGTATCCATTTATGTTATCGAGTTTATCGAAACGTAAGAGGAGAAAAAGGTGGTGGATGCGAAATTATTTACTGCAAAGAGAAAGAATGACGGATATTCTATGCGATCTTCGATCGATACAGCTCGATGCGTTCAAGAACAATTTCGTTTCCCCACATTGTCATCTTGACTCTCCGCGTAATGTTGCAGTGAGCTCGCTCGGGTACCGTGCGCATGGCAATGTTGCCACGGCACGTAGAAATGCCGCGCTATGTTGTGCGCGACGTCATGGAACAGTGCACGACGTTGCAACGTCACGTAGACTCTATGCCGCGCGTGTTGTTGAGGGACAATTTGTCCCCTAGTGAATACATGGCTTAATGGTTCCTCACCACATGGATGTTATTAATATATTTTTTTGCCAAAGATTTATAAATTTAAAGCCACATTAAACAGTCAAACCACTTTTTTTTAGTATAAGAGTTAATTTAACGGTGATGACAGTGATGTGAGATAGAAAAATATTGAATTTATAAAATTTATAGCACTTAAAGACGTTTTCAGCACATAAAGCTATTGTATTGAGCTGTCCAACTATGCCCAATTGTTGTTGTATTATTAAACAACTGAATTTTATTATTTACCAATTTTAACAAGTCCATTCTGAGCCCGCAGTATATTATCTCCTTCTTGCGCCAGTTCTCTGAGGCGGTGGGCATCCTCCAATTTTGATGCACAAGCGTCACAAATAGTCTTTGGCAGGCTATCATCTAAAGATATCTAAAAAAAAATACAATCAATACAAAGCACGCGTTTTAGCATTCACGTATTTCAAATACACTGTTGTTAAATAATCTTTGCACGACAAAGCTTCAAAACAACTTACGTGTACCGCGGTGCAGGCGAAGAGTTTATGGCACAACTTCGTACGATTCTTCTCGTCGAATGTATCATAAGCCAACAATGAAACAAAAGCGTTAGGATCTAAACAAATTCGACAAATATCACCCGGCTGTTCCATTTGGACTACAATCTAACTTTTCCAGGGTGAGACAAAACGTAAACAAGCCTCCGACCAAACTCGACCAAACATCAAACGTCAAAATGGTGATGACGTTTACCATAAACTATTCGGTAAATGGACATAGACACAAAATATTTTTGTGCGATGAAGGTCTTCGCGATATTCCGACAAAAAATCGAATTTTAATAGATCAAGAAAACCCGATACATGAGTCGGATACATATAATAGTATGTATTATTGATTTCTTCCTTGCATAAAAAATTATGGCTCTCTGGTATATTTCCATTAAAAAAATTGTATAGATTTTATCAGGTCAGGTCCTTGTTTGATTCTTGAACGGATCTGATCTGAGTCGCTACAAAATGAAGCAGATGCTTCTTCTTAATCACAATCATCCTCTGTTCAGATCTGATAATATACATATCATTGATTTAATCTAAAATATATATTGTAAATTTTTTACGGGTCGCGAATAACCGACGATGGCTTAACGTCTGGTCGCCAGGCTGGTTGCGTGTTCCGAGTTCCGAGTTCAATTCTCTATCCGGTCGGGTTTTTTTTGTTTTCTCCAATTTGGTTTTCTTGCCGTGAATTCCAGCAAGTTAAGATTAAGAGCGGGGCTTCTCTAAGACGCTTACCATTCATTTTAGAAAGTTTTTGTTTGCCGACAATCTCTACAAAATAATCGTCAATGATCAGTGTAGATTTTTACAACTTTATACTTTGAGCGTCATTAACATACATAATATGTTTTCTTTATTTTAGTTTTTATGTTTAACTTCTACCGCACGTACATGAGTACACAAACGATTTTTTTTTATTTTTCGGTAGTTTACGTAAAAAAACTTTAAATTCCTCATAATCACAAATCTAGCATCTGTTCAGTCCGTTGGGGCCAATTGTGAAGGAAATAAAGTCAATATAATGCTATTACTGATAACATTAACCAATATATATGACAATGCCCCTCACTTTTAAGCACTTTCAGAGAATTAAATTCTCTATTAAAGCTGGATAAGCGTTAATATTCTCACTCTGTTATTCAAATATATGATATGTAATTACCACCATTACGTACAATGTAATTAAATAAACTAAAAAATATATTATCCACTTAATTTTTGGTGATCTCTAGCTGTTTAAACAAATTTAATCTAAATTTAATCTCGATGTGCAACGGAACTGGCGCATATTGGTCATTTATTATTTGGTTATTATTATATATATTTGATATATATATATATATCAAATGTTTTGCCACGATTTTTTAAAAGATTTTTTAAAAAATCGTGGCAAAAAAAACATAATAAACGAGCAAGTAAATATGTATATCCCCTCTAATTGACATTTTCAAACAAACTGTAACCAAAAAAATTTTTTTCTGAAACCAGAATTTGATTCTGTTTTCTCTTTTTTCTCTTTGTTATATACATACATAAGGATTTGGATCAAATCATCAACTCTGAAAAGCATCTGAGACACCAATTTGGAAACCCCTCATATGAAAAATTACATTAGTGCTCAAACATGATTATTTTCATGAATAATGCTGTTTGAAATCCCCTCATTTGAAAATTATCGTAAACGTAATTTGTTACCGATAATATCACATTTATTGTTACGGACAGACACGCCCGTAACAAATAATTATTTTAGAATAGGGTGGATCACCGATTACTCGCCTGCCTGCTGTGCTCCGGGCGTCGTGACGTCACTGACGATGAGTCACAACTCGCTTCTAAATCTTGATGATGATGATGATGATACTTTGGAAACACCGGAGAGCAACGCTACGATCGACGGTGTTTCTTCAGGGGTTTTAATTCACCAAAATTTACACACAAGAAAAATAAAAAGCAGAGTTTTTGTTTCAGAAGGAAACCTAGCGAAAAACGGGCAGAGTGACGTTGTAAAAACTATTTGTCGCACAAATACGGCAACAAATATTTACTGGCACTAAGGCACTGAGAGCACTGAGATTTCGCTAGGTTTTCGCAGCCTTTTTATTTGGGTCCAGCCAAAATAACGGGAAAATAACTGCCAAAAAGGGATTACTGAGAGAGGGGATTTACATCTTTATTGTAGGCATCGGCGTAACGTGGTGGACCACGGAAGCTGTGCGCTCGGCCTAGCGGAACGACCGCTGGGCGCCGGCGATACCGTGCATCGGCGGCGCATATCTCGCGGCGCGCGGATATTTTTTAAGATAAATCCGCTCTCTCATATCTCCCGCTAATGAGTCATATGTCAAAATGTGCGTCTGACATGCCCGCATGTGGGTGTAATACGCAGATTACTGTCCGGACATGTCAGCGCTTGCAAATCACGTGCATGTGACAAAAAATGAAACTTTTTTATTTGTGAAAATATCTAAATTATTAATGTCGCATCAGGTAGCCCTTGTTTTTCTGAAGAAAATTACACCTCACACTTTAATTATTGAGCTCTCTAGCGATAGTGAATCTAAATTTAGCGCCGTACGAAAAAATGTACGGCGCGCTATCTCAAGTCACGAGCCGTGTGGGTGTCGGTTGTTACCTGCCCGTATCTCTATTGGTACAGAGATGCGGGCAAGTACACTGTAGCTGACCGCTCCGTAGGCGACTACCTGATTTTTACTTTGCGATTTTATCTCAAAACAAAATTTAAAATATTTAATTAAGCGCGCCCGCGGCCCGAGTGACTCATCGTGAGATTTTAATCTCTCTCCCTCGGCCGCGGTTGTCGCTCTAATGGATGACTCATTAACGGGACCCTCATTGACAGTTATATACATAATTAGCAAACACATATTTACAATTGTTCTTAAGCTATTTTGCCTTTACGGCCTGGACCCTATCCACGATTCAAGACATTTATTTTTAAATACTTAATATTATAACATATTTCAAAATTAAGCAAAAAACAAAATATTTTTAATCTTCGATTTTTGATCCTGTGCGAACCACTCCCCCCGTATGGCTTTGGCCATACCAGAAGGACGCACAGGATCCTCGACGATTCCAGTGTCATCTATGAAGGCTGCTGGTCTTGATCTGCTGCATGGGCGGCCGCTTCCTGAATCGGCTCGGTGGGCAGCACGACGATCTTAGTCACGGGCCGCGTGTATTCTCCGGTTGAGGTTTTTATGCGGACGATGCGTATCTGGCCGTCTGCCGCTGGAATGGCTTGTGTTATGATCCCTCGCGGCCAGCTATTACGTGGCAAGGCCGCGTCGGCGATGATAGCCATCCTTCCTGCGCATACGGGCGGTGCGGGTTCTTGCCATTTACGCCTCTGAGCGAGCGTCGGTAAATATTCCCGCATCCAGCGTCTCCAGAACATATCTGCTAACTGTTGAGAGAACTGCCACTGTTTCTTCAGGCAGATCTGTTCATCCAGCGGTCCATACGCGGCCAGATGCATATGTCGTCCAGCCGTGTTCATTAGAATGTGATTCGGTGTGAGTGGCTCGCCGTCATCCGGGTCAACTGACACATGAGTCAGCGGTCTGCTGTTCACGGTGAATTCGGCTTCCGCGAGGGCTGTGACTAATGTTTCAACTCGCGGCGCCCGGTCTTTCAGCGTCATTTCGAGTGCCCGCTTGACCGAGCGCACGAGGCTTTCCCACGCCCCGCCCATGTGTGGTGCTAATGGAGGATTGAACGCCCAATCTATGTTCTGGGCCGCCAAGTGGTCTTTCATTTGCGCTGCTTGTTTTATTTCCATCAGCGCCGCGGTTATTTCCTTTGCGGCTCCTTTGAAGTTTGTACCATTATCGGAGTACATATATCTCGGATGACCGCGGCGCGCGGCCATTCTTCTCAGAGCCATGACCGCTGAATCTGCACTCAACGAGCTCGCCAGTTCCAAGTGCACAGCTCGTGTCGTGAGACATGTGAAGAGTGCTCCATACATTTTTTCTCGGCGACGGCCGATCGTGACCTGTATGGGCCCAAAGTAGTCGAGTCCACAATGTGTGAATGGAGGTAGGTGATGCGCCAGGCGCGCATTGGGTAATTGGCCCATAAGCGGAGATTGCGGTTTGCTTCGTCTGATCCGACACACTTGGCATTCAAAGTGCGCGCGGCGTACTGCTGGTCGCAGACGGAATATAAAATAATTTTCTCGCACATCGCTCACTGTTACTTCGGGCCCAGGGTGGTTTCTGCGCTCATGATAATGTCTTATCATTAATCTGGTATATGGATGGCTGCCATCTAATATGATCGGCTCCCTTAATCCCGCCGGTATATCCGACACTGAAGTCGCGATCAATCGGGTGCCCATGCGTATTATTCCGTGCGTGTCTATGTGTGGGGTCACGGTGTATAGACGACCCGTACGTGGGGGAGGCTCCCCCCGCTGCAACGCTTGAATCTCGTGACCGAACGCATCTTCCTGTGCGCGCCGTATCCATGCGCGTTCAGCTCCATCCCGTTCGTCGGCTAGCAGGTCGCTGTGATGCAATCTCTGCGTGCGATGTCGCGCATTCCAGGCGAACCTCCGCACCCATGCTGTGGCGCGTATCAACCTCGTCCATGATGAAAATCGGTGCACGTCTGGTAGTGCGCCGTCTCCTAAGCGGGCGCGCTGTATGTGTGCGATAGTGGTGGGTCGCATTTCCAAAATTTCTTTGTCGGGCTGCGGCGGCGTTTTTTCACGAGGCCACTCGGATTCATCTTTTTTCAGGAAGGCTGGTCCACTAAACCATGGCCCTGAAGGTGATAAATCGGGCGGCTCCCCATCTCGCGTACCGATGTCGGCTGAATTATATTTTGTCGGCACCCACTTCCAGTTCGCCGCACTTGTAAGTTCATCAATTTCGCCGAGGCGATTGGCGACGAAAGTTGAGTACGTGCGCGGATCAGTTCGCAGCCAACATAGCACTGTTGTCGAGTCCGTCCAAAAAATTATATTTTCAATGCGGCATGTAAATTATTTTTTAATGGTGGCCGCCAAGCGCGCTGCAATTAAAGCAGCTTGCAGTTCTAATCGCGGCACTGATAGCGGTTTTAAGGGGGCTACTTTCGTTTTTGCCGCGATAAAATTCACTTTTTTCAAACCGTCTATTTTTTCCACAAAATATGCTACCGCACAGCATGCTAATTCTGACGCGTCGCAGAAAATATGTAATGTCACTTGGCGATGACGACTCGAAATGCACTGTCTCGGAATTGCGCAGTCACTTTTACGCAATAAAATTTGCCACATGCGCCATTTATTTGCATGTTCCACTTGAATAGGCTGATCCCAATCCACTTTAGAACGCCAGACGGCTTTCGGAACGTCATCTTGTAGGTCTGCGGCTCTTCTCCCGGCTCATTCCATATAAATAATTGTGACTCTTGATCTGGTTTCACAATTTTAATTCTTAAAAACATATCTCGGATATCGGCCGCAAGCGCTATACGGCCCTCCCGAAATCTGAATATGTTGCCTAGCAACGAAGACAAGAGGTCAGGTCCCGATAATAAAGCATTATTCAATGCTACGCCTTTGCATTTACTAACGGCGTCGAAAACAATTCTTATTTTCTTGGGTTTTCGCGGATTGAAGACCGCAAAATGTGGCAGATACCATCTTCGGCTGCCTATTTGTTCCCTTTCCGCGGGTGACAAGATCTCGGCGAATCCTTGTTGAATATAGTACCGCATTTTTTCGCGATATGCGGTCGCGAAGGCCGGATCTTTATCCATTTTTCGCTGTATTCCAGCCCAGCGCCGTTTTGCGGTTTCTTCACTGTCCGGTAGGTATACCTCCTGCCGCCGCCATAACAAACCGGTTTCCCAAAAACCATCAGAGCGCTGCCTTGTAGTGGCTTCCATTATCTGCATGGCTCGCAAGTCATCTGTTTTGACTCGCATTGTTGTGGTAATGCCTATCGAATCCACGGCAAAATGCGCCCTTATCAGTTGCTCGATCGCTCCATCCGTGGGAGCGGGCGTCTCACTCACTGCGAGCACGGATGACTCATCGGTCCGTATCATGGAACACACTCCGTGACGCACCCAGCCTAGTGCAGTTCGCGACTCTAACACGTCGCTGTTAGCTTTTATTACGCGCACTTCACGTGACGTAATAAGGCTGGTATTATCCATGCCAACCAATATTCGCGGTTGGACTATTTCTAAGCGGCCGCGGCCCACCAGCCCCTCTGCAATCGGTACCATGAATTGCGAGGGAAGGGCTAAATCACGCACCGTATTTGCTTGCACCTGATATTTTCTACCATCACTACTTTCGATTGTCAGATTCACTTTTTCAGATTTCGTGTCCGTACTGCACATACCTCCAATACCGCGAAGGTTTAATTTATATACTGGACCGCGCGCACCGACGGCACTAGCTAATTTAGCATCGATCAATGTCACTGAGGAGCCTTCATCACATAGCGCAAATGTTTTTATCTGCCCACTCGGGCCACCCACGACGACCGGTTGCACTTTTAATAAAATTGCGTCATCAACTCGGGTAGCCACGGTGGCCACCTGATGTCAGGCTTCACTTGGCCCGCGCGCTGCGCCTGGTGTATAGGCAACATCTTTTTCTGCCTCCGACGGCCTCGCGGTATTGTGTAATAATTTGTGGTGTTTTGCATTACAGTTTTTTACACTGCACCGGATGTTACGCACTTTGCACTGATTATTGTGTCCCGGGAACCACTGTTCTAAACACTTAAAACACAACTTTTTTTCGCGAACTATTTGTACGCGCTCCGCGGTCGTTTTTCGAACGAAATCACTACAGCCGGCCGTGCTGTGTGACGTCATATCGCAAATCGCACATTTTCGCGGCGCGTCTTTTGCGTTCGATATAGCAAAATTAATTTGTGCATATTTTTTATTTTTCTGTCCCGGTACTAGCGACGTATCTTGTCCTCCGTGCTTGGGGGCGGCATCCGTTATCATCGTGAGCCAGTTTGCAAAATCTTGTATTGTACTGGAATCTGACGAAGCTCTTGTAGCGAACCATGCCATCCGCGCTGGTAATGGTAGTCTTCCAACCATCTCACATAGTAGTTGGGGTGCGGCTAGATATCGGGAATCGAGACCTTCGACGATGGCCACAGCATTCGTCACCGCGATCGCGAACTTTCGTTAAACTTCCCGTATCACTGGAGTCTGTGAGACGTGGCAGATGTCTCACCTTTTCCAACATAGTTGCGATTATTTTGTCCGGCTGACCAAAACATCGCTCCAAAATTTGCATAATTTTTGCAACATTATGCGGGTCCACCAGCAATGGTGCAACCGTGTCCCGCGCTTTCCCTTTCAGGGCGCGCTGCAGACGAATTAAATTTTCTGCCGGATTTAAACTGCATAATTCCGACGACTGATCATATTGTGCTTTAAACGCACGCCATTCCATAACGTCCCCATTGAACACTGGCAAGTCTTTTGCGCTAGACTGCCGTGCCATCAACGCTGCCATACGCGGCTCGTCCTGACTGGACGCGTATCGGGGGCTTTCGACCGAGCGCGTTGACCGAATAGCTTCGGCGAACACGTCCGTCATTCGGTCGAACTGTGACTGCTGATTCCGCATCCATTCTGCCAATGGCGGAGGTGCAGTTTGTGCATGTCCATGTGACTGCACGGTATGTGGGTGGCTTGCTGTTGGTCCTCCCATCTCGTCCCGGCGGCTGTTAAACTGATCCATGTCCGTTCTTCTCCGCTCGGGATCGTCACCCGATGTTGTAGGTATCGAGCCATTATTGCCCATATCCGGGCCCAAATCGCTTTCAGCAGAACATGGCGCCGCCGCGTTCGTTGCAACGGCGCCGACAGTACACGTTCCGGTACGTGACGTCACGGGATCCTTTCCCGCTGCTGTTTGCGATAATGACAGTGCTCGTGCGTAATCTGCCGCGTGACTCTGCTGCATTTCCTGCATCTGCCGCCTGTGATGACGGTTTTGCCGGCGCAGCTCCGCCCTCAGCATTCTGATGATTTCATTTTCTGATGCAGAAGCCGATGTAGCTTCTATGGACCCAGGCTGTGAGCCTCCTTCTTCCTCGTGTAACGCGTTCTCATCGTCTGAAGATGCTGGATTGCTTCGCGCATCTCCTTCTTCCGATGTGTCCCGACGAGCTCCCGATCTCAAACCAGATCGAGACATGATGACATACAGCAAAAATACAAGCAAGTAAGAGCGGTTCTCCGGCGCCGAAGGACCAGTTGTTACGGACAGACACGCCCGTAACAAATAATTATTTTAGAATAGGGTGGATCACCGATTACTCGCCTGTCTGCTGTGCTCCGGGCGTCGTGACGTCACTGACGATGAGTCACAACTCGCTTCTAAATCCTGATGATGATGATGATACTTTGGAAACACCGGAGAGCAACGCTACGATCGACGGTGTTTCTTCAGGGGTTTTAATTCACAACAATTTACACACATTCTTGTGTGTAAATTGTTGTTGTTGTTTCCTTCTGAAACAAAAACTCTGCTTTTTATTTTCTAATAAAAAGCAGAGTTTTTGTTTCAGAAGGAAACCTAGCGAAAAACGGGCAGAGTGACGTTGTAAAAACTATTTGTCGCACAAACACGGCAACAAATATTTACTGGCACTAAGGCACTGAGAGCACTGTGATTTCGCTAGGTTTTCGCAGCCTTTTTATTTGGGTCCAGCCAAAATAACGGGAAAATAACTGCCAAAAAGGGATTACTGAGAGAGGGGATTTACATCTTTATTGTAGGCATCGGCGTAACGTGGTGGACCACGGAAGCTGTGCGCTCGGCCTAGCGGAACGACCGCTGGGCGCCGGCGATACCGTGCATCGGCGGCGCATATCTCGCGGCGCGCGGATATTTTTTAAGATAAATCCGCTCTCTCATATCTCCCGCTAATGAGTCATATGTCAAAATGTGCGTCTGACATGCCCGCATGTGGGTGTAATACGCAGATTACTGTCCGGGCATGTCAGCGCTTGCAAATCACGTGCATGTGACAAAAAATGAAACTTTTTTATTTGTGAAAATATCTAAATTATTAATATCGCATCAGGTAGCCCTTGTTTTTCTGAAGAAAATGACACCTCACACTTTAATTATTGAGCTCTCTAGCGATAGTGAATCTAAATTTAGCGCCGTACGAAAAAATGTACGGCGCGCTATCTCAAGTCACGAGCCGTGTGGGTGTCGGTTGTTACCTGCCCGTATCTCTATTGGTACAGAGATGCGGGCAAGTACACTGTAGCTGACCGCTCCGTAGGCGACTACCTGATTTTTACTTTGCGATTTTATCTCAAAACAAAATTTAAAATATTTAATTAAGCGCGCCCGCGGCCCGAGTGACTCATCGTGAGATTTTAATCTCTCTCCCTCGGCCGCGGTCGTCGCTCTAATGGATGACTCATTAACGGGACCCTCATTGACAGTTATATACATAATTAGCAAACACATATTTACAATTGTTCTTAAGCTATTTTGCCTTTACGGCCTGGACCCTATTCACGATTCAAGACATTTATTTTTAAATACTTAATATTATAACATATTTCAAAATTAAGCAAAAAAAATATTTTTAATCTTCGATTTTTGATCCTGTGCGAACCAAGTACGATAGTAGTAGTAATAAGTTAGAAGTAGGGATGGGCATTGAATGGATGGACTAGTTGAAATCAACCGTTGACGTTGCATCAACGCGTCAACCGTTTATGTTTATCGCATGGACTAGTTGAATTCGTAGACGGTGGACAGCGGACGCCGTGGTCGGTGGACGATTCGAGACTAACGCAATGCAAAGCAACGAGCGAGAGCAAGACAAAACGTCTCCGTTTATTTCTCTCTCATCTCTTGCTGTCGACTTGTAGATGCCATAGACGGCTCGACGGGTAATTTCATTTCAACTCTAAAGTACACCACCATAGAGTGCAGATCTGTGTACACGAACTATGACTAGAGATTTGAAATTTGAAAACATGCATAGGGCGAGATAGGCTTAATAAGCTATTATCTATTATTTTTTTACTTGATTTTTTGTGATGTCACGTGCAACGATTCGGTGAATTCCCAATTTTACGCTGTATAAAATAAAACAATTCTGTTTAATTATTTTATTTTTTATTGAACTATTATTAATTAACAGGCCGGCTAGATATTTTTCTAAAATCAATATTTTATTCGATCGATCTCGACTTCTTATATCTACCTGAAAAGGGATGCTAAAATTTAATTATTGTGTTATTTCCTTACTTTTCAACTTTAGCATATAAATGATAAACACACTTGTAGGGAATAAAATTTTCTATACCTAACTATGGTCCTTATTCAGGAGTCCAACATTAATTATTATATTTGTAATATAGTCTTGAATTCAGGTTTAATTAATTTTTATTAAAAATTCCCTATTTTGAACTTTATAGATAAAAAATAAATCTATTATAATTTAATTTACACTACTTTTTATTGGTTTTTTACATGTTTCGGGAACAATGTTCCTTTTCTCAGATTGAGCCTTAAACTAAAGTTGACAAATAATACAGATATATTTATTTATTAATAATGTCACCACAAAGTGAAAGCCTGACTTTGAAAGATGTATTCTTCAATAAATTTCTATATAACATCTCAAATGTAAAGTATTTTTAAATTATGTATTTATTTATAAATTTATAGATAATAAATAAATGTAAAGTATTTTTTACCGCACCTCATAACTGGTGCCTTTATTACGCAAAATCATTGTTTCCTTCCATTTTATTTACTCACATTTTAATGCTTATACCCAATACTTTCACTGCTTATATATGTAGTTTATATTTATATTTTACTGCTAACACCTGATATTGATGTGTATACCTACTTCTTTCTTTGTTATATATAGAAAGAAGTATATAAAACAATATGTAAAAGCCTATAATGTGCGCAAACAAATAAATAATAAAATATTTCTTTCAACAAATAAGCACAAGTAGCGGTTTTACTTTCCCCAAAACTATATTCCTTCGAACTTCTTTAAATTTTAAAAATTAACGTCATAAAAATAGCCAACGGTTGAGCCGTCGAGAAGCGTCGCGTTGAACCGTAGACAGTTGACCACCGTCCCGATGTTTAGATAGAACGTCCGCGTAACGAAGTTGACAAATTTAACTAGTTGATCGTCTCGTCGATGGATGGACGTGGACGGTCTCGTTTCGTCGACGACCCATCCCTAGTTAGAAGTGAATGTAATGCTGGCTGTAGCGTAATAGAATAAAGAAAGGGTCTTAGGAGCCTCAACAATCATCGAATTTGTATGTGAAGATGTATGAATGTGGATGAGGTAAGAGTTGTGTGTCAGGACAGAAGAGTGTGGTGCTGTATCCTCTCTGCATACCCCCATGGTGAAACGGCGTGATGGTAAGAAAGGGTTGCTGAGATAGTTTGGCCATGTGGAAAAGATGAGCAAGAAAAATATGGTAAAGAAAATTTATGTGAGTTAAATCAACACCTCCTATGCCGAACAAAGGGAATCGGCGTAAGAGTTGTCATGATGAGATGTGGCATTGTTTTTACTTCTTTTTAATTTTTTGAGACAATGCATGAATGAATTGACATTGTAAATTCTTTGCTCATTACCAAAGAACTGCATTCTCAATACGATCCGAAAAGATAAATAAGTTTTGCAATTATAGTGTAATATTTTATGTAATATAAAATCTAAAAGTACAGTGGTTGATATTTGATGAACCTTTTCTATGATATTAACAATCTTTATCTTGCCAATCGTGAAAGTGACTTTTTTTACCTTGTACAAAAAACTAAACCCTTATGCAAAATATTTGTATTTCACAGTGAGTGTTTATTAGTGGAAAAATAAACATTGTATTGTACGTATCACCCACAGATTTAATAAATCTGTGGGCGAAAAGAATAACTGAATGAGTCAATAAATGCAGGTTTTCAGGAAAGCCAAAAAACAAAATTTGGGAATTTTGTTCGTTTGCGAAATATCTCTTAAATAATTTGTTTGTTATTTTTATTAAACTTTTGCAGTTAGATAAAAATAATTTTGTTTTTCACAAGAACGTTGAACCAAATTGACAAATATTGTAGTTTCTTGCCAAATTTTTCAAATAATTAATCATTTGTCATCTTTCAAAAAAATTAAAAAATTGTAGTCTCCTTTTATTTTATTTTCACTCATCTAATTTTGAACTGCATATTTAACTCAACACTCAATTTTATTGACTTATTTGGTTTTTCCTTTCGCCCACAAAAATTTCTTACCAAGTTCAATCATTCAAATTATAGCTAGACCGCATTCAAAAGAATGTGCGCAAAAAATGTGTGTTCTTACGATGCAAAAAATGAACAAAAAATAAGTTTTTCTAGTAAGTAAGTAACCTTTTTTAAACTAAAAAATATATATTTATTTGGAATATCACACTGAAGCTCGTAATACGGGCTTGTCAGGCAATTTTCCCTCGCTTTCTTGTTACCGGACAAAGCTAGGGAATGGTCTTTTGATTGTGGTCGACCTATAATAAAATTTATTCGCGCGAATCGATGTTTCGGTGCAAGAAATGACTATGAAAACGCATTTTATTTCTAAATTCAGTTTAATGTGTAATATAAATATGTGAATTGTATTTCGTTTTAAATTCGTCCGAAGAAAAAATGAATTTGATACACATATTGAATACTTACTTTGTTGCGTGTTTTATGTATTAAAAATTGTGTAGAACCGAAAAATTAGAAAACGCTGTCACACAAAATTCTTGCGCATTTTACATATTATTGTAGTAGTTTTTTTTATTTCTACATCAAAAACTATTTGAATTTGGTCAAAGTCACAAGCCGGAAGTCAAAATAATACCTAAATGTGCCTATGCGACATAATTTTTAAATTAAAAAACAGCGATTACAATTTTTTTACAATACATAAATTATTGGAGAAATATGCTGTTTTTTAATTCTAGACTTAAAACATCCAGAATTCGGATGATAATAGGTACGCGGCACGAGCAGCTGTCAGACTCTCGAGCAGTTCTTTATATTTTAAGCATCGGCGCTCCATATCGTCTCGTTTCCTCGCAACCTTTCTGTCTTGCAAGGAATACATACCTAAATATATATGCTTGAGCAATCTTTATTTGATATGAGGTTTGTTCATGTCTTGTTCTCGTATTGAAATAGCATGATCTATCAACGCAATTTGACAGTTTGAAAAAAGGATGACCAGCCTTAAAAAAAAAAAATTAGATAATTTTTAGACCATGGGTAACAATAGCACGCACTCATCCATTCTCTAGTTAAGTTTGTCGGACTGTACTGTTTTTAAGCATTGAAAAGAAGTTGTTAATTTTTAATTCGAAATTTCTATTTTGGGTGAATTGTGAAATATAAATATGATACAGGTATATAAAAATAAAACACATACATTGTAATTCAAAATTTTGTCTTTGAATATTAGCCCAAAATTAGTTTACATTCAATGGATTCATAGTACATTTATTGATATAAACATTTTACAAAATTCAAAGCAGAAATATAAAATATTTAACAAATACGTACATTGTAATGTAGGTACAGTAAAAAATTCTGTAAACTTGGTTCCAAATATGTATACGAGTAGACTTTGATTGACTCATAAATGTGCTCGTGTGATGAACCACCAAAATTGAAATAATAATACATATCCACACAATAATATTTATGGTGGACTTGTAATATTTATACAGTATTGATGTGTTTTTACGTATATTTTATGTGATGGCAAATGAAAAAATTGCATTTTACCTAATTCTCAGTGAACAGAAAGAGTAATAAAATAAGTAAATTATCCTTCATTCATTTCAATCTATATCGGTAAATCCAAAACATTTTAGAGTCGACTGAGCTTGGAATACTTGCACTGGAAACATGCAATTTTTATTGCTTCATTTAATATTTCTTTATCGGCAAAAACAATAGACAATAATTGTTGTCCATTCATTATTTGATAATTTTGTAAAGTATTTGTGGCTTTTATATATCATCTGCATTCTGTAATACCTCTAGTCACTTTTTTAGAACAAGCCTAAAAGTATTTAACAAACATCATTTTCTTATTTGTGATCCTGAGATTGATTGATCCATTCTTTATTCAACATTTATTCATTATGTATTAAATTATTTAAAAAAAAAAAAAAAAAATTGTTCACATTGTTTGTCTATCTATGACAAATAATTATTATCTTTGCACACTTAGAAAATAACGTAATTACAGTTACTTCTCAGTAATGCATTCATGCGGCTAACTGTTTGTTCCGGGGCAATCCTGACTATGTTTGTTAAAATCCGGGACGAGCTAATGGTTTAGCAATAATACTGTAATACCTCACGTTGCAAACATTAAAAAAATAATACTTTAATATAATATCTCACTTGGTAAATCTTTGTCTAAATAATAATACAACAATATAATTAATACAAAGTCATCATAAAAATAAAATAAATTACACATATATTCGGTATTCTTGGCATTTCAGCTCAGAAATTTGTAGCAATGAGTCTGTAACTAAACCCAACTTTTAGTGATAAATAATACTAATTGATATGAATCGCCTTCATAAACATAATGAAGATCCATAAATATTGAGCAATGTTTCCATTTAGTGACTCATTTGATGGAATGGAGGAGTGTAAAAATGCATTTTAAGGGGGGGGTAAGATTTTTAACTTTTTTTTTTGGTATTTTATTTTTAATTTTTTAAATGAATGTATAACACATCGCAAGAATATTGTGTCAAAATTTCAAGTCAATCGGAGCAAAATTGACGAAATTATGAATATTTGAGCGACACTCAGACTGATTTTCTATACCTGCTCAGGCAGCTAAGAGACGCGCTCACCTGAGGCCTACCGGACATGCTATTGTATTGGAAGAGTTTTGCGTAGACAAGGACAAAAGGATGCTGATGATGAAAGCTCTTTGCTGTGTGAACATGGCATCGACGATTATGTGTAAGTATAAAATAAGTGTTGAGTTTTATTTTGAATTTTACAGTGTGCAAAACTTTAAAGCGTTTTCCCCACATCTCACGTTTTCAAAGTCGGTGTCCATCATAACTTCAAAACTACTACACCGATCCTTTTGAAATTTTGAACACTATTTCTGTACATAATTTACGAGGTAACGCTGGAGACTTTTTCAAATTTGTTATTAATTTTTATTTTTTAATAACAAATTAGTCGATATTTTTCGCAAAAAATCGCGTTTTTCCTTTCAAAGTGTTCCGAAAAATTGAAATTTAAAAAAACCCTCCCAGAGTTACCTGGGAAAACCTATTATCTAATGAATGAACTTTGATTTTTTGATTTCAGATGATCAAGCACCAAGTTATGATGGACACCGCAATTCTACTTTTTTCCGAGACACGTCCGAATAATTGCTGCCATTGCCGTATTTTTTAATATTTCGCCTTGAAAATTTTATACAATATTCTTCATATGTTATACTTTAATGTACCATTAGTTTTAATAAAGAGATTTTAACTGTGTCGTCACAAAAAATTCACAAAAACATGCCTTTTTTTGCACGAATTAACCTTACCCCCCCCTTAAGCAACTTTAGTTACAGTGAGAATAAGGTAACATTTTGTGAACAGAAAATAGTGAAAATGTTACAACATACATAATTGAATGAATTTATGCGTTCAATAAAACGGTAAATTATATGCATCTTGTTGTCAAGTGTTCACTTCTTCTGCGACGCATATAATTTACGACCTCGGAAGAAATAATCAGTTCGGCCTACACCTATAGGACGCTCTCCCGATGACGCTAAATAAGACTAGCGAAACATCGAGATTTGCTTCTCAGTAAAATATACGGTTTGTATAAAATATCCGTTTTATTGACATAAATATGTCCAACGACCATAATACTAACCTTGACTCTTTAATAATTTAATGAAACTTTGGAACATGGCATTACGAAGCTAAAAATGTGTTTGGTAAGATTTCAATTTAAAAAAGCTTATTTTTTTAAGTGTCTTTTAATCTGAAATCAAAATACAAAAATGCTTTGGGATCTGTCACTTAGAATATGCAAACATTGAAAAAAAAATACCTCCAAATGTGAAAACTGAAAACTCAAACAAACATGCTGATAATGGGTGAGAAAAATCATCCTAAAAATAATGTGTGCTGCGTTTTGTGGTTTTATTAATTCCCTTATATTAAAATATAGTGGAGTGAAGTAATAGACTCTACAGTTTAAAGCATAAAGTAAAAATTGGTACAATGTTAGGATTGTTTGTCACATGAATTCGTATAGATTTTAATCACCAGTAAAAGTGTTACACATTTTTGTAATGTATAGTAATTGTGCAATGTATAGAAATTTAAACAATCAATTTAAACAATGTAAATATGTACATGTTAGTTATATATACTGAAATATTAAAGTCGGCAAAAAAAATGCTTACAATCAATAAAGGAACAATCTCCCACATCTTCATTGATTAAAAATTAGTTACTTATAAATATATTTTGTACTAAGTATTCTGTCTGATACTTTCTTTTTAAGATTTATTTATATTAAATTGAAATAAAAACAAACATAGTAATAACATAACAAAAAAGTTTACAAGTGTGTATAAAAATATATATACTTAAATACTTATTATAAATAAATCCTGTCTTTGTTTATTAATATTTTCGATACCACTTTTTTTGTACATGGAAATATTCTTTTTACCCTATACATTATTAGAGCATTATAAGGATACCTACATTTTCATGGTCACAACAAAGACATTTAAGAGGTTTTTCACTACCTTTATTGAATTATGTTAGCGATACTCTATGGATACAATTATAATGCATCTCACAAATGCGCTACTCGTTAATAAAGTGACGAGTGCCTTATGTATTATACAGCATCATAGCTAGTAGCAAAAAAATTGCAGAACATTTTCGACACATTATCGAGGCCGGAATCCACCTGTAAAATTTTTGCTACTAGCTATTAGACACCTGTGTACAAGGTGCCATGGATAACGCACTCAATAAAAAAATATATTGACAAAATGAAAGGGCATTCAAAAAATGACAGGTGTGACTACAGAATAAATGTATTCACTGTATCATTATTTGGTCGTGTTCTGGATGGTAGAATAAATACCACAGTTGTATTGAGTTTAGATTAAATTTGAAATCTAGTTTAACTATTTCAATATTTTGAGTGAGAATTATAAAACTAAAATCTTTAACTATAGTCCAATGTAAACAGGGTAACTTCTTTAGTATACAGGGTTATTTGGAAAACATTAATAACCTCGCAGGACTATATTCCTGCCTTGATTATGAGTCGAAAATGTTCAAGCTATTATGACCTAATATCAATAGTTATGGAGATATGCGACATCAAAGTTTGCATTTTTTTTTCTCAATATTTCTGACTTATTTTTTGTAAAACGTTGAACTATCATTACAGTAAATTATATTGAATATGAAAAATTCATTCCTTTTAATACAAGTCAAATAAAATAATAAAAACCTTCGAATTCCAATTGAAAAACATTCCAATTAGAAAATTTTCAGGATTTTTATCATTTTATTTAACTTGCATTGAAACGAATGAATTTTTCGTAATCGATATAAGTTACTGTAATGATAGTTCAACGTTTTACAAAAAATAATCCAGAAATATTGAAAACAAAATGCAAACTTTGATGTCGCATATCTCCATAACTATTGATATTAGGTCATGATAGCTTGAACATTTTCGACACATAATCAAGGCAGCAATATATTCCTGCGAGGTTATTAATGTTTTACAAATAACCCTGTATAATATAACTTTCTAAAATCTTTAACCATAGTCCAGGGTAACTTCACAACAAAATATAAATTAAAAAGAATTAATAATTTCTAACAAATAAAACTAAAATATTGTCATGTATCAGATATAACAAAACATAACGTATTAAACAAATCTTTAAATCAATTTCTCGTATCGTCATCATCATCATCGTGTCTTTTCACTGTTGGATATAGGTTTCCCCTAATTCTCTGTTTTCGGTTCTCTCTTCCGTGTTATTCAATCTATTGCCCGCGGCTCTTCTGTTTCATCTCTCCATTTGGATATATTGACGGTGCCTATGTAAATTTTAACATCTACTAAAAATGCTTTTCTGACTTGTACCAATACAAATAAAATACTGTTCTACAGAAAACAAAATAATAAAAAAATTACTACTTATTTAAAATAAAAAAACTGATGTAAAAATGGACATATATGCTCATTTTATATCCTAAGCCAAATTCCAAACAGCTGTCATGTGAAATCGCTTTTTTCTATATGTCTTAGTTTTCATAGTTACCGTCGATATCTTTAAATCATTTACCACAATCAATCAGAAGCCGCTGCAACTTTGGCTTTATTTGCAAAAAGAATAAGGTCGATCTGCATTCGTTGAAATCTCGGACTACAATATAACATGATGAAATGGTCCCAGACATCTTTGAAAGAAAAATTATTTTAAAAAGGCCCTATCAATGAGAATGATGTTTGTCGATAAAGATGTAATGCGGAACTCTACAACAGTTGGCGATGACAGCGTAGTCGAATGAGTCAAATAGGTTAAATCAAAAGACTCAGCTTGTTAAGGCACTTGTTTCGTATGGATGATCAAGAACCCGCGCATAAAGTTTTGTTCAAGGATTCAGGAGAATGGGGAAGCTGAGATGGCTTAAAGACATGGCACACTTGCGGGCTCTGGGGGTGATGAACTGGAAGAGAGATGCCACAGAAGCGAGGAAATGGCGTTAAACCCTGCCGGCAAGTAGGCAAAAACCCTCTGGATTGTAGCAATGCTGGTGACGATTATTACTATTCTAGTTGAGTTGTATGAAGAACACTCGATAAAATAGAATATATTAAAAGTATAACAGATCATAAATATCCCAAATATACATGTACATTATTATATTAGAGAGAATTGTCAACATGTCTATAGTTTGTTCGCTAGGAAGAAAACGCTTTAAACAATAAACAAATTTCAATAAGGGAATATGGTTTTCTTCTCGATAAACAAATTATAAATAATGTTATCACAGTGCCAGCGTTAGGATTACACATATATAAGATAAAATATCTTACTTAGGCAACACATTATAAGAAAAATAATACATTAATTTTCTCAAAAACATAACATTAAGAGGTGATATAAGTAAACAATTTTTACATTTAAATATGATTACATACATTGTTTATAAGATGCACGTTTTTTCGTATTTTTCTATGTTCGTGGTACATTTTATATTCGTAATTGGGTAACAGATAGGTACGCCCTGAGAATCTGTGCTTATTCAACAAAGATCTTGTGAATTCGAATTGAAAAATTCTGGAATCAATAAAAAAATCCTGCATCATTAGTGATGCAGGATTGATGCAAAGATGCAGATGAATGCAAAGATTGATTGCATTAGTGATACAAAGCCTTATGGCTTTGATAGCACGGAAGACAATATGGCGTGGGAAAAGGCAATCAACGATTTAGAAATAAGTGATTCAGAAAAATCGAATATTGAGGCCGATGTTCCTGATCTGATGACCGAAGTGCACAAATATGCAATATATCTGTCATTTTTGCAGGTTTATTTTAAATTTAAAAATAAAGTATTTTTTCACCTTTTTTATTTGTAGCTTAGATAAATAAGGTTGAATCTAATAACCATCGGTGGCATTTTATAAACAATGTAATACATATTGAAAATGTATCAAAAACATATATGCAAGCACCTTTGCTAGTTTACTATAATAATACTGGAAATTTATAAAAAATAGTGAATTATAAATATAAACCGTAAATCTTTGATAAGAAAATTAAAAAATAATGAAAAATAGGCAACTGCCTTATATTCAGGCAAACTTGGTAAATAATAACAAAATAAAATAGTATTAAAATTAAACAAAATAAAACCTTTGAAAAACATTACGATAATCAATTACTTATACATCTAATGGCACTTTAAACAATGTAGGAACTGGAAATATCTTAAATCTAAGTAAAGCAGAACCTCAAAGGTAACAACGTTTTCGAAAATATATAATAATTAGATACAATTTGTCACATTATATCACAAATATCTACAAGAGTATTTTCAGTCATGTTTTGTCTAACATTTTGACAGTTATATGCGGGGTGTCTCATAACAAGTAGCAAAAACTTCGGAGAAGTCTTTTCATTCAATTTTGAATAGAGAATATTATCTACACTGGATGAAATGTCAACAGTGACGGAGATACGCGACTTCAAATTTGCAATATTTTTCAAAATACTTAATATTTACATGTAATATTAAATATAATTTAATACAAATAAAATAAAATGACAAAAAACTTACAAAAAATATTTTCCAAATTTCTGTAAGGCTTTTATATTTTTATTTGACTTGTAAGTTACTGTAGTGATAATCCAACTTTTACATAAATTAAGGCAAAATAAATATTGAAAAATTGCAAACTTTAATGTTGCAAATCTCCTTCACTGTTGCCATTTCACCTATTGCTTGCCCAATGTAACTTGGCATGTGGCAAATTTGGAACTAAAACCCGCCCCGCCCGCACTCGGCGGTAACCCTTCGCCCTGTCATTTAGTTTAATTTTGTATTTGGTCGGGAGCTGTGACATCTTGATTACCAATATACACTGAATTATTATGTCCAAAACATCCTAAACAGTCCGGGATGGTTCAAGAACAATTGCCAATCAAGTATTAAAGTTTTGCAAAGCTGAAAAAGCGAATAATGGACCGACATTACCGTCTGACAGTTTGACAGATAGAACGGCCGCCATTACTGCATGGTTTCTTTAGTGCTGCCCGACCAAATTTCTGTATTTAATACGACACCGGTCACCGGACATTCTGTACATTATGTATTGTGTAATAAATTTACACCCTGACAACTTCTGTTACGCGACAGGGACGCCCTCCCTCGCACGCCAAGTTATAGTGGTACGTTTATAGTGTAGATAATATTTTCTATACAAAATTGAATGAAAAAGACTCTCCCGAAATTATTGCTACTAGATACGAGGACACTGTACACTATCTTGAACATATATTATAGATAGATGGTAATGACAACATTCAATATTTTGAACAGTCTCTACAATACAACGCCATTTATCTGAAAATCACCTATCAGACTATCAGATAGTTCTGTGAAAGATTTCTGAAGCAAGTATTGTTTTTTTATATATCTACAAAACATATTTGAATTGAATAGTATGGATCATAAAATAATTGTTTTATTTATCTCAACAAAAAAATTTTGTTCAAATCAATCCACAAATAATTACAATGTGGTGATCCGGATGCGATAACTTTAAAACAATTTAAAAAAAACAGAAATTCCAATATTTTGAGATATAAATAAAATAAAGTTCACCAACATTATCGCTAACATTTTATAACCGGAAAAACACTAGAAGAAGAATCAACGCTTCTCGGTCTTAGTCCAATGGTAAGGCGCTTACAAGCGATGAAACAACTAGTAAGTAATGATGCACGGTAACTCTTGAGTGATGAGATAAACTGTGATTGGCGTTCGATTGCAACAACGATTAATAACTATGATTTAAAGGACAGAAGTTGAGTTTCTAATGTATCGGCGATTGCTCGCTGAATTACGATTAATCGGTTTGCAATCAGCCTTATAATCGGTCACCAATCGCCCGGTGACAGTCTCAACCCTAGAGACTACTTTATCGACGAAACAGTCAGTCAATATATTTTCTAATTTTATGAAAATGCAAATGGGACTTGAATCTGAAGCCATTGGAGAAAACTTTGTTACATTGGACACATCGCCAAGTTGGGTGAACTCGCCGCATATGCGTACTGAGACTTGTTTTATAAATAAAACGCCGCCTGCAGACCAGGCAGACTTCGTTTCGCGCCGCACAAGGTTTCAGGTTATGAGTTTTAAGTTTCCGCTTCGAATTGAAAGGCACAGTACACTTCTCGCACGCATATGTAACTCTATGCTCTATTGATTTATGTCGGATCAGGAGCTTTTTATTGCGAGCAAGGTGATCACTTGTTGGACATTTCCAATGCTCCGTATAACTCTTTGACTTTGAAATATTTTTCTTTTTTGACATTTTACCATCTTTATTAGAGTGTGTACCATCATTACAAGATAAAACTTGTCCTTTCTCCCGCTCTTTAAATTTGTTTGTTTCAATTCTATCATTCTGAAGTAACTCTGTCATGGTTTGAAGATTATCAGCCTTATTATAAGGTTCAGAATGATTCGGGAGGTACATGTATAAATCGTCGAAATCCCCACTAATGAAATTTTCATGCGCATCTTCTCCGATGATAAAATTATTATTGTAGTCTTCGATTTCGTGTAAGAATCGTTCAATTACTAGTTTTTTATCAGCGTTTTTGGGATACTTTTCTAAAAACTCTTGTTTCATAAGCTCTGACTTCTCTAAAACATCAACAATTTCATTCAGTATATTATCTTCATTGATTTCAGTCACCTGAAACTGATTATTGTCGTCTAAAATATATTGAATGCTTCCTTCTGGATTCTCAACCACGATTTTAACGTCTTCGTCGACTTCTGCGATTCGTAGCATAATTTCTCCGCCTTCGGCTTCTCTCGCGAACAATGCCAAACACTGCACTTCGTGATCTGTATTTGCAAATTTGTTTCTCATGTTCGTTACACATTTGATCCTAAGTGATATACGTCAAATACTGTACATAAATTTAAACCGGTATCCAACAAATCAAAACTGATCAAAACAATCTTCAAAACAAACAAATGTCAAAAGAAATTGAGGTTTGCGAGGGAAATTTGGAAAAGCAAAGACAAAAAAGGGAAGTACATACTCATAAGGCAAAGTAAAGGGACTTAAATTTTAATTAGTGTACCTACTCAGTAAGTTATGTTATTTCCCACCCACTTAGATTAGAGTAGACAAGTGGGTACACAGAAATTTTTACTTTAGTATTTTGCTTTTTAAAATATTTACCAGCTGTAATTGTAGGATTTTGAAGCTGAAAATTCTTGAATAGAAAACCATTAGTTTTTTAAAATGGACTTTATTCGCTTAAACCTAAAACTAATTTTAGATTAACTTAAAAACTAATTTCATCGACTTAAAACCTAAAGTATATTTACAGCAGCAACTCTTTAATGACGTTTTGTTTGATATAATGATATTTTTGGTGAATGTTCGTTGCTGATCATCAGTGTTGTTGTTTAAATTCCAGAAAGTTATGGATGAACGAAGAGACAGATGTTCGTTGCTGATTCATCAGTGTTGTTGTTGTAATTTCACTAACGGACGGACGTAAATTCCAAATTAGGACAGTTGATGATCAAATATTATGCAGTTAAAAATACAATGATCGTGACAATAAAAATGAAAGGAGAAGTTAAAGCTTTAGTTTTATAAATATAATTTACCAAAACGTTTGTAGGTAGCTGAAGATATAATATAGTGCAAATCCACCATCATACATAATGTAGGTACCTACTTATTATAAAAATCAATTTCGATAATTAGTATATACCTATTTTCGCAACTGAGAACAACAAATATATACCTACTTTAGTAATATAAATGTCGCGGTCTTCGTATTAGCATAATAAATAGTGCGTTTTCGAAATGATTTCTTGGAATGTAGACGTTTTTCACAAAAAACTTTTTTTCATTAATTTTGAGATTTTTGGCGAATTTCGCAATCGCATTACGATTTTTGATATTTCTAAATAATTTTTGGTCCCTTGCGGCATAAAACAATACATTTTGGTTAACAAAATTCGAATTCTTTTTTTTAAATTTGATGAAATTGAAAAAATATTTCAATTTTTTCGCAAGTGAGAACAACAAATATATACTTTAGTAATATAAATGTCGCGGTCTTCGTATTAGCATAATTAATATTGCGTTTTCAAAATGATTTCTTGAAATGTGCAAGAATACAGACGTTTTTCACTAACTTAATGGCGTTTTTCACGAGTTTTACGATTTTTGGCGAATTTCGCAATTGTATTGCGATTTTTTTTACTTTGAACTTCGAATTAATGATGTTCCCCGTAATTCGATATGTTTTTTTTTGGGTTCCTTGAATTTCGAATTAACGAGGTTTTACTGTAATACACATAAATGTACATGTAAAATATACTTAAATGTAAAAATACATGTTACTAGAGCGTGCCGCCGACACTTGTAATTGGGATAATGGGCATAGTCTTCATTTATAATGTTTTATTATTAGAGTATCGCGCACCTATTATCCTCTCTCTATATATATATATCTAATAAATATATAAAAAATATATAATTATAAGTAGTTTATGTTTTCATAATTTCATTTTTATGGAAAAGCGTTCTTTGTTCGCTTTTTACCACATTATTGTAACTGTCTAAGTAATGTTTTGACACCAATCGATAACCATATTTCGGGAAATTACACATTCCTTTAGATTTTTAATGACTTGAACGCAGCTGAGCGTGTGAAAGTATTGGACTTATGTTAATTACTCCCGCTAGGAATCAACATCTGGGTAGTAATTCACTCTGCCTATAAGTTATTATAACTCGCTGAGGAATCATTAAATTTGTTGACAAATCGTCATTTTCATAATTACCAATTAAATCAGGATTTATGCGAAATAAGGATCAGAGTGTGCCGACTAGAATGCTAGAGATGCGATCACTGAAAGTGAAAAGTCGGGGAAATAATGTAATTTTGAGGTCAATGAGACGAGTAAAAAATAAAAATAGTTTGAATACAGTCAAATGTACAATTGATTTCAAGTTGAAAAGGAAATCCATTCACATTCTACTTGACTTTGATGTGGTTTAAGAAAAATAATTATCTAACTTATTTATATTTAACTAATAAATCAATAATAATAATAAAAACTAATAAATCATTTATTAGATTGTGTAAGTACTACATCAAACCCAGCATAACCAAATATATTCAGAAGGATTGTAATGTCAGAAATCCTAAGGATGAGTGAATTTCAGTGATGAAGTTGGGCCAAAGAAGGTGTATAATCTTTTTCAGAATAGTAATGAGTAGCTTATTATCATTTAACCCTAAAGAATACCGAGGAATCGCGTAGAGAGTTAAGAAAAGGGCTGCAAGAGGCCCAAATTGGGGTGGCTGATGAAGCAGAGACAAACGCCGCAGCCTCAATCATAAGAAACTGGAGACAGGCTGCCGAAGATAGACGGGGAGAAGACATTTCCGTTCCGCCAAGTCTGATAATGGAGTGTAGCGGCGATTATTTGATGATGATGTTAAGAAAAGAGAAATCCTGAAGATTTCTATCGCTTCTTTCAGTTGTTGGTGATATTTAATGGCATAGGATATATGTAGGTATACACTATGTATAGAATCAATCAGCTCATTGTTTGTATTGGCGCGTTTTGGGTCACCACGGCCACGATGTTTTTAGTTTTACACCGCGGCCTTAATAAAAGAGAAAAAATCCGACTGCCCAGGGCTTTTCTGTGATCAGTGATCAGGTATGCGGTGTGTGCAGGGTGGTCGCGAAATAGGTGTATTTAGATGTTTCAATAGTTTTTGAAAACAATTTGTAAACTAATATCTCAATTGACCTGTATTTAGCTTATCAATCTTTACGTATTTGCCTGATAAATATTAGCACTAGTAAATAAAATAAACGCCAATTTCTAGCAAGTAATTTATTTGTTTTGTAAGGTTGCTTAAGTTTATTTGTTTGATTTGATAATTGTGAAAAGAAATATCATCTCTATATATATAAAATATCAAATATCTCCGATTGCACACGGCGTCGAACTGCGCTGTGCAAATGGGTTTCCTGCGAAGCATCCCACATATCTGGATAAAATATAATAAAATGATTTCAAAAAAATGAAAAACGAAATGTTTGAAGAGGGAATTCTTCTTGTACATACTTTGGGATTTATTTTAGTATGTATAGAAGAGCTTTCTACCTTTAAGGATTCTGGTGATGGATTAAATTCTACCTCATCTTCCTTTTCTTCTTCTAGTGCCACATGCAATAACTTGCCTGACCATCACATTTTAAGACAGGAAAAAAAAGTAACTTTAAATTAAATATGTTGTCAGCAGATTGTAGTTTTAGGGATTATCAAACATTAAATACCAAAAAGAGATGTGCATCTGGGCAGGAATGTGTGGCCTTCTATCCTCCCTGCCCTATTTCAACAGTTAATTTAAGAAGACCGGAGTAACATTGTACGTTTGCGTTTAAACGCTTATGGTTTTAGTAGAATTTTATTATAATTAATTAGAAATAAAACAATTTTTATTGTGGACATAAATAATTTGGAGTCTTAAAAAATATAACAAAATGTGCAATTAATTATAAATATTATTACGCCCCATATTCATAAAATACAAATAGTATATAAATGTTGCAGTCACTCTGTAAATGTGTCCACACACCTACACAGAACAGGTATCGTGTGTCTGTACACATCTCAAGTATCGGAATGCGGCACCGAGCCTCGTCAACATTACCACCAATAAATGCTTCAAGTCGCTGAGGCTTGCAAGCAATTGTAGACCTTCTATCAAAAATCCATTCGAGTGATTTTGGCGCGCGCGTGATTGGCGTTTCATAAGAGATTTGAATAAGTTTGAGTGGCGCGCACGCAACCATTTTGTACGTGGGAAAAAAAGTGATGAAAGTATATTGTCTTGTATTATCTGCTGTATGGCGACAAAGTGAGTACACTTATTAGCCGTTTAAAAAAACTGTGGTAAAATCAAAGATAAGGAAACTGCAGCAATTCTGAAAAAATGACAAGATACGCTGCGTAATAAGAATTAAAAATACAAAAAAAACAAAGAAAATCGAAGGGCCATTTTATTCAATATTATTACATGCATGTTCTCAAAACACAATTGCTGTATTTTTCAACTGCGGGATTATTATTTAATCAGCTGTAACTCGTCAAAAATGACGGTACGTTTACATACCGGTTATTACAGAATAAGTATTTACTTATTTATAGCCGACACACATGAAATAGTAGGTAGGTAATAACGACTTTTATTAAAATATTTGAAGACTTTTTTTTTTTATATTTTACACTGCCGGCAGTTATTGGTACTATTTTAAACCCTGGCGATTGTGCTGGGCGGAATATGAAATGGTTCGCGTCTTTGGTAAGCGCTACTTTATATTTTTATAGCATTTTTTATCGGTCAACTGAGAGGCGGCGGTAGATGCGTTAAGCGACTGATTAGGGTTTGCTGGCCCCATCTCTGGCCGTTTAATTTATTTTTTTTATCCGCGAATTCGAACTAAATTACGGACGTTACACGAAGTTACGGACGGATAGACAACGAAATTATTATGTTTAATTAAGATGAATCATAGAAGTCTCACAGAGTTGGAGCTATTTATATGAGAAATGTATTTGGAAATGCGGTCACTAAGGCGCTTGTGTGGAAAATCTCTGGTCGATAGAGTGAGCAATGAACAAATTAGAAGTGAATGTAATACTGGCTGTAGTGTGGTAGACAGAATAAATGAGATGGTTTGGTCATGTAGAACGTATGAGCGAAGAAAGGACGGTTAGGAAAGTATATATAGCGAGTGTTGAAGGCAACAGGAATAGAGGGCGTCCGCGAAAGACCTGGCAAGATCAGATAATACAAATATTGGAGATGTACTAATGTAGCCGAAGTAAAAGTGGTGTGCCAAGATAGAAAAATATGGCGTTCTATTCCCTGCGGGGAAACGGCGTGATGGTTAGTTAGTCAGTTAGTTATACAATAGCCCAGGGCTCACAACCTGTATGAGCTGGCTTAAGTGATCAGATGAGTAGTCCGCACATATAATAGGAAAATAGAGGGAACGCTGCTTGTCAATATATACATGAATGCAATACTAAAATATACAGGGTTATTTGTAAAACATTAATAACCTCGCAGGACTATATTCCTGTCTTGATTATCAGTCGAAAATGTTCAAGCTATCATGACCTAATATCAATAGTTATAGAGATATGCGACACCAAAATTTGCATATTTTTTTCAATATTTCTGTCTTATTTTTTTGTAAAACACTGGACTATCATTGCAGTAACTCATATCGATTATGAAAAATTCATTCGTTTCAATACAAGTTAAATACAATAAATGATAAAAACCCTGAAAATTTTCCAATTGGAATGTTATCCAATTGGAATTCGAAGATTTTTATTATTTTATTTGACTTGTATTAAAGGGAATGAATTTTTCATATTCGATATAAATTACTGCAATGACAGTAGAACGTTTTACAAAACATAAGTCAGAAATATTTAAAAAAAAATGCAAACTTTGATGTCGTATATCTCCATAACTATTGATATTAGGTCATGATAGCTGGAACATTTTCGACTCACAATCAAGGCAGGAATATACTCCCGCGAGGTTATTAATGTTTTCCAGATAAACCTGTACAGTGGCGAACCAAACCTAAAAGTGTTTTTACTCCCTTTCTTTTATCTCGTAGCGTCTGGTTAGTTGGTTGCTTGTCGGAAGAATAAACTTTGGATCGATTTTTAACCCTTTTCCCGTGATCCAATCGAGCTGAAACTTTGCAAGTAGACTCGTGGCGACGATCAAGAAGATCTATCAAATTTTCGTTAAAAAAATAATAATTATAGTATAATTTCGGATTTTTCAAATTTTTAATGGTTTTTTCATACAATTCAGTAAGTTGTATGGAGATTCCGACGCATATGGTAGACACGAAACCCGAAAATGAGTATTGTAAAAACTTGTTTTTATGGTTTACTTTTTTTAATAACTTTTTATTGCGAGGCATGTATAAGAAAGTAATAAATAATAATATTATTATCTCGAGTTAGAATATTCCATTGAATAGGTATTACGGCGGGGTGCGGATGGCGGTTGTAGGCAGTGCGGCAGTGGCAGCGCGGTGCCGATTCGCTGACACATTGGCGAAATAAATCTGCCGAGTCAGAGATTGACTCTGCGAGCGGAATGTCTGCCCCCATTCCCGCAGCTCCTCTCTGCCTGACCCGAATACGACTGCGTGCGGACGGTATCAACTGCCGACTTGCCGACTTGATGATGGCCGTAAATAATAGCGGCCATCTTATTAATTTGTGAATCACTAGCAGGGCCGGGCGAATTCGTATAGCGGGCCCCAAAAACAAATTGGTAAAACGTAGTTAAAAATTAACCATAGATACCAGATTCTGGAAGATGGTCTTGTAGAAGCCTCAACGATTGACGAGCTTTTTGCGAGAAGTAGTGATGTACAAGATACCCTATACAAGGTATCTGGAATACAAAAGCAAGATACTTTAAAATCAAGTATTTCAAATACCAGATACAAATAACTTTCTGGAATGGTATCTGAAATACTAGATACAAAATACCTACGCATCTTCCAAATACTTTTAAAAGATAAAATCCTTTTGTAAGAAAACACATTTTATTGAATGTAAGTTTATTTTTTTACATGAATTATTAACGAATAAATCGCGTTGATCGCGCAAATGTGACAAAATAAAATATTATGTTTTTAAGGTTTTAATTGAGACTTGAGTAAAACTAGTTCTTCAAACATTTTGTCGCTCATTTTTCTTCGATGATATCTCATTATAGGTACATCATTGTTAAAAGGTATCTTAGCAATCTTAGTATTTATAAAATACTATGATACCAAAAGAATGTATCTAAATACAAGATACAAGTTAAATATTCAAAAAAGTATTTCAGATACAAGATGAAATTACATATTTTGTATCTTGTATATGTATGTATTTCAAATACTTGTATCTTAGATAAGTCACATCTCTGGCGAGAAGATGTATATCGCGCTCTAGTTTTAGACTACGACACATCAAAAAATGGCATTCTGAGATAACAGGCATGACAGATTTTGAAATAACATTCTATATTGTAGGTACACGTCTACTATTACCGAAAATAACATTATATCAGTAGTAATGTAAGTGTTTACGCAAATAATTGCATTTTCATCTACCTACATATTTTTAATTTCTCACAAAAACGCTCGCAGCTGTCAATTTCGTCTACGTGACGTCAAGCCTCAGTAAACGTTGCATTGTGTCTATGGTGATGGGTACTGAGGTGTGACGTCATTCGCTCTGACCGGTGTTTCAGTTAAAATGGCGGATTGCACAATTTTATACTTTTATTTTATTGAAAATCTTATTAATCTCAATTTGTATATTAAAACTGGATCATTTTTTTAGAATCCTTTTAAAATATTTTATTATCTAAAATTAGTTATTCTTTAATACGTCATCATGCCTATTAGATTCAATTATTCAGTTCTCAGAAAAAGAACGTGCGTAAATAAATCATTATATTTTTCTTATTGTGCACCGCAATTTGTTATTTTAATTTAATATTTTATAAAGTAAAATATGAGAAAGAAATTGTACTTTTAACAGATTTTTGAGACATCATACTCTAAGACTAGACTAGAAGAATAGGAATGAGCCGGGCTGCTTTTGGCAAACTCAAAAATTTTTCGAGAACAAAGAGATCCAAATTAGCCTGAAAAGAAAAGCCTTTGAATCGTGCATACTGCCAGTGATGACGAATGGAGTAGAGACAATAGCCCTTACAAAGAAAAGTGTAGAAAAGCTCAAATGCACGCAACGATCCATGGAGAGATCCATGCTTGGCGTAAGCCTAGAGATGGAGTTAGAAATTATGAAATTAGGCACAGAACTAGAGTAGTGGATATCATGGATCGTGTAGTGAAACTCAAATGGCAATGGGCAGGGCATGTTGCAAGGCAGGATGCTACAAGATGGACTCCCAGAGTTCGGAAGTGGAGACCTTGGGTGGATAAAAGCGGCGTCGGAAGACCTCAAAAGAGATGGGTCGACGATATAACCGCTGTGGGGGGAAAGAAATGGCTACAATTAGCAAATAATAAGGAAAGATGGAAGGGTATGGAAGAGGCCTACTAGTAGTGGAAAGATGAAGGCTGAAGAAGAAGAAGAAGACTAGACAAACAAATATTAGATTATTATTATACCTATATAAAAACAGGATAACATTTATCCGAGAGAGAAAAAAAAAAGAAAACATTATTTTCATTAAATATTTTTATTTTTCCAAAATAACAGAAATCCAGAGACTTTCTGTGGGATTTATTTTAAATTCATTTTGGTTGTTATATGTGATCAAATATTTTTACGTGACAGGCTTTGTCTTCTGTAGGTACCTACTAATACATACGAGCATAAATAGCAGTTAAATTTTTATTAAAATTTGAGACTATATCAACTAAGAATAGCATTGTCTCGAAATATCACATAAAATATGAATTATGAAAAATCAAGACTGTATTTTCTGTGTTCAAATTTTGTATAGTTCTCTTAGAGTTGTGATATTTTTTGACCAGGTAGTTAATAATACTTTCAATATTTCTGTATTATTACTAAAAAAAAAAATTTTTGATATGTCTCAGTCTAAGACTAGGGATGCGATATGAAAATGGATGAGGTGAAAATTGTATATCAGAATGGAAGGGTGTGGCGCTCCATCCTCTCTACCTACCCCTACAGGGAGACGAAGTGACAGAAAATTAATAATATAAGTTTATTTTTAAAAATAATAAAACGGGCTAAAACAAAAATGATGGTCATTGATAGAAAATATATCTAATAACAGACCTAATTTAACACAAAACATAAACAATACACAGGGTGTAACAGAGGCAGTCGACATTACTTTAGGTAGAGGTAGATTTCTGCATAAATTATGAGTCGAAAATGTTCAAGCAACAATGTCCTAATATTAATATTTAGTTAGGAAGATAAGCTATTTCAAAGTTTACATTTTTTTTTATAAATATTTCTAAATTATTTTATCTTAATTATTTTCTGTTAAACGTTGGAGTATCATTAAAGTAGGTAAGTAATCGAATATTGAAATTTCATAATTGAATATTGAAAAATAAAATAATTAAACCTTGCAAAATAATCTGGTTCAAATAGTTGAATGTACCGAGGAAGGGTGGAAGAATTTGGACAATTTCATATTTATATTATCTTTGTACCTTTTGAGAATTTAAAATTATATTTTTTACAAGTAGGTAGTAACGACTATTTTAATATTATAAACTATATCGTTTTGGTGGTCCACGGAGAGGCATCGGTAGCAACAAGCGTTGAGCGGCCGGTTCGGGTTTGCTGGCCCGGGGTTCGAGCCCTATCTCCGGCCGTTTCATTTGTTTTTTTAGTCGTGAATTCGAACAAAATTACGGACGTTACACGAAGTTATGGGGACAGACAGACAGACAGACGGATTTTTGATGTTTGATTCAGCAGCAAACGGTTTGGCGAGAGAGTTCGTAGGAATCGATGAGAACCGGTGACAAAAAAGAGATATTTCTAATATGTAGTCTTTCTAGTGTTTGTGTTTTGTTTCTTATGTGCAATATTTAAAACTTTATTTCTAATATGTAGTCTTTTCTAACGTTTAAACTTAAAAAAAACTGTACAGGTAGCTTTTTTCTTCAGAGTTGTCTTGTAGTTGCTTCAGAAGTCTTGTCTAGTGAAGCAACTGCCTTCATTTATATGTATAAATTCATACGAAATAAATCTGTGAGAACCCATAGGGAGACATGACTGTCTATTGCCAAAACTATCCTACATTTTTATTAAATTATGTGTGCGAGCGTGCATACCAAAACATGTGTTTTTACAAATAG
>JADDOH010003348.1:0-21629 GCA_016648135.1 Agrypnia vestita | reverse complement strand
TCGCCTCATCCACATTCATACATCCTCGCATGCAAGCTCAACGGTATTTGAGGCTTCTTACGGCACCATCTTCCAGTATCTGGTTAATCTGGTCGTGCCTCATCTTCCGCGATCGCTCTCTCTTTCTGGAGCCATCAACACTTGCATTATATGTCTTCCTAACCATTCTTTCTTCATTCATTCGCTCAACATGCCCAAACTACTTTACTACCAAACTACTAGCGACCTTTTTTATTCAATGAATTATGCTACGATCAGCTTGTGATGGTCGACATAGAGATAGATTTAATAAATTTAGAAAATCTTAAAATAATAATATTCAAAAAAGCCAAGTATGGACATCAAAAATATATTTCTTCTGGTTTGAATCGTTTAAAAGTAAAAGCCTGATATATTTCTTCTCAAGATTCCATGTATTACAAGAGGCTAACAAAATATTGAATATTCAGCTATACAAGTAATATTTCTTAGGTCTTTATTATACCTTAGATATAATTCTGTGTTAAATTAATATCGTTTGCCAATCCTAATAGACTCGACCTTGTGAGTAGGTGCGAACGAGCCTTTATTATTTATGACTCGGAACAGCAAGTCTCGCGTGTAGCGAGTGCTTTACTCTTATTTTAACGAACGGACCAATCACAGGCACGCGTTACCTTTCGACGGGTTGAGCCGGAGGCGACCGTCCTGATGGCTGAATCCGGCCAATGGCGAGCGCCGGCGGTGAGGTCATCGCGCATAGGATGAGTCACTGCACTAGCGTGGATTTCAGAGGTATGGTGAAATCGTTACTATAAAAGGAGCGAACACGATGTACTCAGCCCCTTCAGTTCGAGACCAGACTTGCGAGCGGGAGCGCTGCCCAACAGACTACCGACGGAGCCCTGAGTTCCAGAACATCATTTGCGGATGGAGTTGCTGCCCGGACGTATGGAGGAATCTACCAATCATCAGTACCAGAGAGGATCATACCGCCACTGTGTAACAGCTAAGGAACATATTTATATTATCTATTACGGTTAATTATTTTCACTATTGAAATGTATTTATTTTGGGAATATTTGAGGTCGGAATAATTGTGTAATTAAATATCACGATTGCTTGTGTGATATTGGTTCAAATCGTACGAGAATTCCTTCCAAACGGATGTATTTTTATGCAAAGCGAATTTCATACCGTTTATGCTGAAAATTGAATACACGGAGTTCTATATGAATTACTTAGTAGCATTATAATAATTACTGTATTGCGTAGGTATTGCGCAATCATTACACTCCGGTCTTCAGCCAAGTCTTTATGATTTGAGTACCTCGGTACATCTGGCTTAACAAGTAGCTTCAGAATGACGAGTAAAGGACAGAATGGGGAAATCTAACTAAAGATTGGGGATATCTGGTTTGTGTTAGCCTAGCTGGCTGAGGGGTGGATGATTGCCGGCACTTGGGCGTGGAACCCGCACAAGCCCCTGCAGGGCCCCTTAAAGGCGGGGTCCTCCTTGTTGCTCGGGGTCGTCAATAAACCGACCACCTAACCTCATCTGGCGCAAACTACTTAAACCAACAAAAAGGTTCCCTATGTCTTTGGAAGGATTTCCATGCTTGAATGCTGTAAAACCTTGATAGAAAACGTTAACTTCTATTTCGTCCTCTGTAAGAAAGACAGGGCCAGAATAAATATAAAAATCATTCACTCATATGGAATAGCTGGGATATTATAAATATGTTACTAACACTCTAACATTTGTCCAAAGTAAATGTTGCAAGATGCAGAATCGTGGGACGCCGCTCTGAAAAGGCATAATGAGATTGCACAATAATTTGTAACATCGCTGACTATGCCCGCAAAGGAGGCTAATGTCGTCATCAATTCGTACCAAAAGAGTACATGATTCTTCAAACACCGGCCTAAAAGAAAGGCGCCTCAAGACAACACACATCATCAGAAACTCGTACCAAAAGAGTACGGCCATCTCAATTATAAGCCTAAAAGAGGGCGTCACGGGATCACATCTCGTAAAGAAGAGATAGAGTCTCGGGATGCAGTAAGTTCCGGAGGAACAAGGGGGGCCGTTTAGTCACTTAGGAAGTCGGTCACCGGGTTTAGGCGGGCGCGGAGCCTCTACCCCTCTCAGCAGAGATGCTGAGGGTTTAAAAAACCAAAATTTAGCATTCAAAGAAACTATTATTTCATATAAACTCACGGGCTGTTGTAGAATCCTTTCGAACAAACCATCCCCGAGACCTTATCTACTTATTTATAAAGAAGTTTCGCTTCAAAAATGTCGTATTTCGTAAATAGCAAATATATGTATTATTTTCCCATGGAATTAATATGAACAGGTTCATGCACGTCTAGAACGAAACCATTCAAGGTAAGAATTTGCTAATACAAAGTGTTTATAATTATTAATTTCAGTGTTATTTAATATGTGTGAATTTTTCCCTTTGCGCCGTTCGAACGATTTTACTGGTTTGTCTCAAATCGAAAATGTTTTATTTCTAATACACGAATTCTTCTGGTGAACGTATTTTATTGTAACATAAATGTATAGATTATTAGGTTCGTTAGATGTTTTTATTACGTAATATTATGCAATTGTTTCCACACTGCTCCTTTAAAAGAATTTGAAGTTATTACGATACACAACGGGGTCCTTCATCCATTAGACGAATCATGTGCCAATTCAACGACGTATTACGAATAGTATATATTGTATTTATCGAGATTTAGTCGCATTTATTATTTCTAGTGAGGTTTTTAGTATTGGTTCCAGGCGCCATTATGAGGCGGAAATAGTTCATATTCATAGCCCGACTGCAATAGGTATTTTTGTCGCGTAAGAGGTAGCACTTTTAGAAATATAACTATGTTTTATGTTTAGTCCCTGACGGACAGGATGGTATAGCTGTGGCTATTTAGGTAATATACTTAGTAAATGCAAAGGGCATTAGGTATTTTCAATATAGTATGCGAACCCAAGATGTTAGAAATATTTTTAGTTAATATTTTTAGTTAATATTGCATTCAAAAGCGCAATTTTCACAGAATAATTATTTCCAGTTAATAATATATATTTTAGTTAAATGTATAGTTAGCACAGGCAGAGTATTAATATTGTATAGAATACATTATTTATAATATTTCAAGAAGGAATATTTTATTCCGCGATCCTTTTATAGTTACAGCGTATCTGTCGACCTCAGCCGTTGCCACCCGCGCCATACAACTATTTTCGCTAACATCATACGGCAAATGACTTTATTCATTGCAATGAAATTTATATTATTTAATATTATTTTCAGTTAATACGTATTTTTAGTTAATTTATCGTATAGAACAATTTCTGATAGTATAGAACATTATTTCATATGAAAAGTTGAATTTTAGTAGTAGTAATATTTCTGTATTGAATATTTAAATTTTAACAACTGTATCGCTACATCATATGGTTGAAGTCGACCGGTTGCAACCTGTCGCTCAATCGCGCGCGCTCACATATAAGAATAATGAAATATTTAATAATCCAATATATTGTATTTTGAACGCGACGTTTTGCTACTTACTAACCTTCATTATTTAGTAGGACCCACATTAGGGTCATCTTACATCGTTAGCCGTGAAAAGAATATGATTTCCATTGAGTTGCAATGGAATGATTTGTATTATAGATTTGCTTCGCCTTATATATTCAACACACACCATCATAGGATGTCTAACTCTGGTGCCGGACCAGGAACTATACTAAATTATTATAAAATGTATCAAGGCCCGAGAGACCTTACTATCTACCTGGATCATCTCAATGCCACAATGGTGAATGGCTACATTGCTTCTGGCTATAGGGCGACGCTATCAGTACTTGGCTCCCGTACATTAACAATAATATTGAAGACGTTTTACCGATCAAAAATATTGACTGTGTGAAGATGAATATTGCCCTTAATGAACATTTTATCGTCAATATTTATCCTCATGGACAGTATTATTGATCAATAAAACTTTTTTAATATCATTGACCAACAAATCTTAATTAAAGAAAATATTTATGCAAAACTTGAAACAAGCACCTTAAGATTTCAAAAAACCAAAATGCAACACTAAAAATATCAACAAAATTATATTTATTTAGGATTAAAAACTTTCAACAGCCGCCTTACAGAAATTAAGAAGATAACTGAGATTAAAAAAATAAAAAAAATTAAATGAACACTACAAAAAACACAATTAAACAATATATTTTTTAAATATACGTATACAAAATATTTAATTATATAAAAGTGTAAGTCCCTCTCCAAGCACATGACTTAGAGCACATGGTCTCTTTAAAGTAATGTATTATTTATAGTTTTAATAGACTAGAAAAAAATGTATAATGTGTATGTAGGTAATATTAAATAAAATAAATAAATATTGATAGTGTGCTGGTTCCTTAGGCTTGTCCAGGTGTATTACATGCTGTCTCATCTGATAGATGCCACTATATGCCAATACTTATGTGAAGGAAGAAAGAAAAACATTTTTTTCTTTATGTTTGTAGTATATATAATTGTAGTATAAAGTATTGTAGTATAAAGTATTGTAGTATAAAGTATTGTAGTATAAAGTATATCATCGTACGAAAACTTGGCCTATGAATTGCTGGACATATAAATTTCTACTCTTATAAATGCTGCCATATATGTTTCCGTTGTACAAATAGTGGCGTACAAAATTCCTAGATTCGCGCATGGTGTTGATAATTTTATATATTAAAGGAAACACATTCTTATTGTGAAGTTGCAATTTCAGAACAAAGTTCTGTGAATTATTAAACAATTTTTATTAATATATTTTATTGTCTGATAATTTTATTTCTGTAAGTGTTAAATATGATCGTAATTCATTTGTTTTGTAAGACACAATCATACGGTAATATTAACAGTTCTATGTCGACGTGAGAACCAACCGGAAGAATGTGCATTCGGGATTTAATGGATCTATTTTGTTTTACACGGGAGCTATGCCTGTAGCACACCTGTACGGGCGCGCTTAATCATAGCGACTACTGTTCGTGGCCATGTGAACAGATACACACTTCACACGGTCTACATTATATTGTTAACTGAGAACTGTAATCGTAACGTACATAATATTTTTTACCGTATTTTGTGTATTATATAACGACACGATTGTGCTCATTGGTTTTCCACACATCGAGAGTACAAGAAACTAATACGCGAAACATAACGAATTATTTTATCAATGCGGATTCATTAAATGTTTTATTTGTGAAAATTGACCTGTTTCACAAATTTTACGGGAAATGTGTTTCTTGTAAATTCTTAAATCAATTTTGCAATTCACTGCAAGCCTGCATCTTTCACATTATTGTATAACATATTATACTTTTTGTTTATTTATTTGTCAAAATTATAATTGACGACTTGATTTTTTTTGTAACACCCAACTGGTAAAAGTACAAATTTCTTTGCATGTTAATTATTATTATACAAATTAAGGAATTCAAAATATTTTGCAGTAGATTTAAAAAATATTTATTACCTCTTTTAAATTGAATATTAATAAATTGTTTTGAAAAAGTTCTAATTTTAAGGTTAGAATGACTGTAATTCTATGGCTGCTAACCTATCTGTAGGTACATGTTTATTTTCTAGAATGCGTATTAGTTTTACTCCATTTTAAGTCGGCCATAAAAACTTTGCACCACTTTCCTAATGTATTTGTAATGAAAATATTAGGAAACACCAAATCTTCACAAGTTTTAATTTTAAAGTTTGACGTTTCAATAAAATCTTGGACGCCCGACTCAAGCATAAGACAGAAAGATAAATTAAAAGATTATGATTTTATTATTTTAAGATTGTCTTCACAAAAACCCAAAGAAAGAATTTAAAAAAAGGTGTAATAAAATGAATATTTTATGCGAGTATATTACCGTACTTATTATATGTGGCTTCTATTATTTTACAGTGACGCTTTCAAATATTTATATTTTAATAACAAGACTAAAAATCTCTTTGTTTGATGTAGCAAAAATTGTTGAACAGTACTCTCTTGCGTCGTAATATTTGCAGAGCGTATTTTATCTGGATTTTTTAGTTCAACCCAACTATTTTCATCGTGAGATATGAAGCTTTGAAATATACAATTAAATGTCAATAAATATTGCCATATTGACGTCGTATTGACGCGATATTGTTTATTCCATATTTACTGATTTTTTCAATATGAGAAAAAGGGCATTGAAATCTAGTGAGACACAAAATAAATTGTTTAAATTTTAGGGAAAAAAATAATTGAATGTTTTGAGACCCGCTTTGAATAAATCATTTGCGATGACTTCATTTGTTTCTGTTGCTTTCTTTGCGAGCATATTTTTTTTTAGCAGTTTTCACTAAAATATGAAATTAATATTCACAAGAACTAGTAAATTATAAATTTAGTAGTTTTCTACTACTACTTAGTGTTTCTGACGTTTCTCAATGTGATTTCTTAGTAAAGACGAGTAAGAGAAAGTAAATTATTTCTTGGTAGATATAAAACAGTCATCATCTTCGTCGCGTTACAATTGAGCACACATCCTGTTTAAGTTCTTTTATTATTCTCTAGATGGAAAGATAAATGAATTGACGTTTTTGGTGTAACATATACGACAAGTTATAAAAATATTTAATGAATCCGTGTTATATAAACCGTAAACCACTCGCGCTACTATACTTCCTTCAACAGGTAACGCTTTTTGTGCTCGAGATACCGGCGGGGAAATTATTATACACATAATTGGTCATATCATTTCCTTTTTCACTTTAGTTATGAAAAGGTGTTGTGTGTCTAAGGAAAAGCGGTGGTTTTGTACAGATTTGCGGTCAGCAGGAAATGTAGACATTCTCGCTTAACTTTGTCTCGAGTGCTTGGCAGATATCTATTATAAAACTTTCTTGACAAATGATTGAAGTGATTGATCGACACCTGTTTTTATTGATCGACAAATGATTATACATTTTATTTAAACTTTTACATCTAGTTAATAAGATTAATTTGTACTTATAAAAATAGTAAACGTGGTAGTATTTAAATTACTATTCATATTCATAATATAATTCATCTTAAGGTTATTAAAAATAATTCAAGTGACAATATAAATTTCTCTACTGAAGGAGTTATAACAACGAAGAAGTAATAAAAGAAGTGCTCAGCGGAGGAACAACGTAACATAATTTAAATAGGTACAAATGTTTGTTATCGTTCTCTACAAGTATTTATAAATTGTAAGACATAATCATGCTATGAAATATAATATATACAAATAATGTTATCATTTCGAAGCTTCATTACATTATTTTTTAAGTTTGCTGAGGGATTTAATTTTTTTAATATTAAGTAGAAGTCTTAATATCTAAAAAAAATTTTATACCGTTTTTAATTTAACCTAAGTTTTTTTGCATTTCAATTTTAGCGTTTCATTTCGTTTTAATTTATTTTTACCTAAGTTGTTTTAGCATTTCCGCATTTGACACATTTTTAAAGATATAAAAAAATTACCATGACTGAAAATACGTATAAAATATGTGTATTTAGGTTACATGAAATACAAGAACAATTAAAATTAACCTATTTGTAGGTATTACATTTTACGTAGTAGGGGGTTTGTAATATTAATGTTTTCACAAATGAGAATATTCACTAAAAAAATGGCAATAGATTTGAAATCTACATACGTTTTGAAATTAATTTTTAAAGAACTGTAACTTTTCTGGGTTGTTCATATTTTAAATGTCGACGAATTATAAATGATTTTTAAAAATAGAAAGAAGAAAAGTAATGATTATTATGTATAGGAAAATCAAATAAAAAATCTGCACCCAAAATCAGGATGCTTCGCAACCTTAGTAGCCAGAATAAAAAAAAATCGTACTTCAATTCTAATTTTATTTTTTCATATAGATTAATAACACTAATTGGCAGTTCTTAACATTTTATGATAACTAGGGAAATAACATGTTACAGGACACATTTTTTTCATTTCAGAAAAGATAAAACAACGTAGAAAATAGAATTAGTTTGATAAATAAGAGTTAAATAAATAGAAAATAGAATTAGTTTGATAAATAAGAGTTATAAATTAATAAGTTTTAGGTATGAGAAATAAAACTCCGCGCAATAAATGATCTACATCAGCATATGGATTTATTAATTTATTTGTTATCTTAAAAATGTTTGATAATAAATTATCGGTCATTTCATCATCATCATTTTCACACCCTTGTCCTAGTAGGGTCGGGGGCCCAAAGACCCGAGAAGGTGTTTTATTTAAAATAAATAATTTATTATTTATTAATTTATTAAAAAACACACGAATATTTTTTTTTCTAAGATAACGATAAGTTAAATAATACAATTTTTATGAAATGAAATTCTGACAGTAATTTAGGACATTGTATACAACTAAAATTTTTCTGAATTTTATACTAATCTGAATTTCATCCTTTGTCCGCAGGATTATGGAAGGCTTCCCGAATTCACGCACATCCTTGTTACACCAGAAGCTGCAAATGTTAAATGTTTGTATCGACCGTCGAAAGGCTCGGGATATCGCGTCGCTTCAATCCTCGATCGTCGAAGAAACTTCCAGCGATTCTGAGGACGAGTTCTACGAATGCAGCGACGAGGAATATACCAGCGACTCTGTCTCGGAAAACAAGAAGCAGACTGTGTGGAACCGCCCAGTCGGCAGGCTCGCCAAATTCGGTAACGAACATTTACTGGAGACCGGAGATCAAATGTACATCCCTGTCACTCAAGAGCCGGTGCCTAAGACCGAGGACCAGCTGGAGCAGGATGCGGAGGTAATGCTCACCTTGGAGACGGGACCGTCTCGTTCGGAGACCATCGCCAGAATCATGAGCGCTTCTCTTCTCTCGGATATGGAGTCGTTTAAAGCTGCCAATCCGGGTGCTATATTCGAAGACTTTATCCGTTGGTATTCCCCTCGGGATTGGATCGAAGAAGAGAACTCCGAACCAGAAGGCGAAAAGAAAGGCCACTTGAGCGCTCGCATGCTGATTCCGAACAACATGTGGCAGGACGTCTGGGACTCGGCCAAGCCGGTACCAGCGAGGAGGCAGAGGAGGCTGTTCGACGATACCAAAGAAGCTGAAAAAATTCTGCATTTCTTCGAATCGAGGAGCGTATCGCAAATAGTAGATATTTTGTTACCATCCTTGACGCAAGCCGTAATCGAAAAGCTGGGGCAAGAATGCGAAAACAAAGCGGAGCTGCCCATGCTGGAGGTCCTCTTCGAGCGGCTCAAGACCGCCGCCACCAAAGTCACGAGAGACAGGGCGGAAGCTGACAAGTATCAAGCGCTCCGCGACCAGGTGTACTCCATGGAGGTCATCATCGCGCGCCTCATGTCGCTTAAATTGAAACTAGGTTACGCGAAAGAAACGATTTTAGACGGAGAAGTCAGGCAATTCTTATCGGATCTGGTCAGCAACGGGGAGGCAACGGTGGCCGGTGGAGCGAGGGGGCAGATCGGCAGCAGAGTGTGCACCCTGTTCCAGGAGGAGCGCTCCGCGGCCTCCCTCTCGGCCCCCGCGGGCCCCCGGGCCAGCTCCTTCCCGCCCCCCGTGGAGAAGGAGTACGTCCTCCGGGTGACGGCCCCCCGCCCCTCCGCTGCCTCGTCCCCCGCCCCGCAGGTCATGAGGGCTATTCTAAAGAACAATTCCTACAGGCTTCTCGGTGCTTTTACCGAAGACTGTGTGTTTACTTAAACCATCTAATGTAATATTTCCTATACTCCTGATTACACATTACGGCTGTGTAGTCTTTTAAGGTCGCAGTACACTAGAGGAAGATACGGATTCGATCCCTGAATTAATCTTATTTTCATATTTATTTCAGCGCGAGGCGTTTCGATTTAATTTTAAGTTGGTTAAAATATTATATATTTATATAAGTATATTTGCATTTGTGATTATATGTATATCAGTAATAACTTTAAATGTTTTCTAAACAAATTATTATGCATTTTAAAAATATACACGCATTATTATTGTAGCAGCTTGTAGATTTTTTTACAGTATCCTTATAAATATTTAAAGAAAACTATTTTAGCGATATATTTTAAAATAAATTAAACTTGAAAAATATTACTAAAACTAAAAAAATAAAGTAAACTAATATTATAACGTGCGTTTAATAAGTGTTGTTTATTTTGTATACTCTATTTAATTATTTCTTTTATTTATTTAATATTCTCTACGTAGTACATAAACGTTAAATTTTAATTCGAGGTTTATTAGTTGATCTTAAAATAACAATTAATTATTTAATAATTAATTATTATTTTAAGTGTCAACGTAGTTTGAATTTGGAAACCGTCTGCAAATGATTCTGAAAACACGTTAAATAAGCAATTCAAAACTAATGACAATGTCCTCATAATATTTGGCGAAAATTTTATGCATTCGTAAGTCATACGAAACAATGTAATAAAATATAAATATAAGTTGGTGTCGTATTAGTATTATGTACTTTAAATTAAATATATAATATGATATTAACAACTAAGTAATGAAGTAGTTAAAACTACGTTAAAAACTGTTAAATACTATTTATTTTTGTTTATTACAAAATTTATCCAATCTAAGAGTTTTTGTAAATACAAAATAATATTTAAACTTGTAAGTTTATTCACAACGCACTTATGATGAAATAAATAATTAAAACCTGCCGTCTGCCAGTGTTACTAAATGTACAAATGTCAAACTCATCAAAGTATTTCATTCAGTATCTGTAAACATCAAGCTTACGAGTTGAACATTTTTAATAATTTAATATCTACCTACGCATAATATGTTCGTTTTTAGCAATCGAAAAAATAAATGTAATAACATTTCATTTCTTACATCCTTCCAAGTAAACTTTATGCTTAAAACACGTGAGATGTGTACCTACAAAAAAACCATAGTCATTAATAATTTTACTCATTTGATTTTTTATACATTCTTGCTCGTTGGTGTCGACAGATACTAAATACTTCTAAAAACACACCACCCCCCACAAAATATTACGAACTTTTTTTAACTTTTCTTACTTAAAGCGCTATTTCGTGATAGTTTTATCTGGGGGGCATCCGAAAGTCCTCTGTCAAAATCGCTCGAAATGACACTTTTTTTCTCAGGGAATATTAATCCGTTAACCCTTGCAAAATGTCATTTTAAGGGCAGACGCATTTGTTTGAATAAATAGTAGAAACAGTTTTTAGAAATTTAATTTAATCAGGAATCCTTTTGAAAAGCAAGTCGCATAAATTAATCTACTTTTTTCGTTGTAAAAATCTAAGTAAATTTTGCGATTAGAAATCCTTGAAATCAACTTTTTTAATTAAATTACTTTACAATCTGGATGTAGAGTCGTGTAAATGTAAGCCTACAATTTTTTGTGTCTTTTTTACATTGTACGCATTGATTTATACATGTAACCAAATCGAATAACATTGCGGTTATTGAGTCCCACTTATTTGTGCTGATGGTGTAGGTAATAATGTAATTACGATTATGTGTTAGTATTTTCATCTAAATATATATTTGTAGATTTATAATAATTTCAAGTTCTTGTATATTTTGCGCTATGTGCTTTTTAATGTTTATTTCTTTTGTAAAAAATAAATTTTTATTGTGATCATATATATCAAATAAACGTCTGTCTGTGTGTCTGTTAAACTGTGTCCTCATTCTCAGTTTGATGACAATGATACCTTAAAAACAAAAATATTCTTAATTTTACGAATATATTACTATTTACTAAATTAAATTATTTATCTACGAATAATAGATGTTCGATATTTGACTCAGCGATTTAAGGCTGGTGTTATGAATGCAATTGTGCACAATAATGAAATGTTTTATCAATCGCAAATATAATTTTTTAATTTCTCCGTTGGACCGGTTCATCGGCCATGAGGTGAAATTTTTACTGTCAAAGGGAAATAAAGTAAACTCAATCATGATTTCGGGCACTTTATAAATGTATGATCCCATTGCAGGGTCCACCATCAGGGCTGGCTGAGAGCGTCTACAACTAGCCGTACAATCGTGAAAAATGACGGGAAATAATAATTGCGGGATTTTGGAGCTGAAAATTCGCGTATAGAAAACCTTTTTTTTAATTGAATATTCGCTTTAACCTAAAACTAAATAAAATAAAATAATAATAATAATATATAAATAATAATATAAAAATTTAAAGACTGTAATTTCGACCTCTGCGTATTGCTTGAGCCGCGCGCAGATCACACTCTCATCAAACATAATAATTTTGTTGGCTTCCTGCCTGTCCGTAATGTCCGTAATTCACGTCTATAAACACCAAATTAAACGGCCAGAGATGGGGAGATGAACCCCGGGTCACCAAACCCGAACCGGCCGCTTCACGCATGTTGCTGCGGCCGCCTCTCTGTGGACCGTCAAAAAGATGGTATGAATGTATACTAGGGCTTAGCAAAGACACGAACCAATGTTCCTTCATTTTTGACGGGGTACAGCTAGTTATTTATAGTTTTAATTCCAGCAAGTTTTACGGACGTTTTACAAATTTACGGACCGACAGAGAGAAGGACAGACACAACAAGAAATAATTATATTTAGAAGATTCGCATAATATCGCCATTAAAAAATAATTCATCCAGATTTATGAAATTAACGCAATCGACGTAATAACTCAGAATAATGTAGGGAGTAATGTGAGTAGACGAAGACAGATGGGCAGATAACGTCAAGACAGGTCTGGAAGTGTTAAGGAAGTGTCCAGTAGATTGGACCACTAATTCAATCTTAATTAAAAAAAAAAACGTTTTTTTTAGTTTCTAAAAGTGTTACCATTCAAAAATAGGATATCTGAAAAATTTAACTCAATAGGTAGGTACATCAAATATCAACGGAATTCTAAGAATTTTATGAAACCACTAGCTGTGCCCGCGCGGCCTCGCACGCGTAGATTTTTAGTACACTGTTTGGATCGCGACCCTTCTAGAACATTCTCCTTCCAGAACTTTCTAGAGCAGGTTTTTTTTAAACTCTTCTAAACTCACCGACACAGTCGGCGCGCCTATTATGAAACAATCTGAAGCATTTGCGGCCTTCCCATAATAAAACAAACAGTTTTGGGCAGGACTCAAAATAAGAGGCCCTTGAGAATGAGCAGTGTTACCTGTTTGAAACTTCGAAAGTTTAAAAGTCCTTTTCAGGATTGTTTGATGCGGATTCCCCCAGAAAGTAGTTCGTCATCTTTTATCCGCGAAAACCTTAAATATAATATATATATATATATATATATATTATGACGTGGAGTTCAGATCCTCATGATCTGAACCCCTCGTCACCACCAGCTAATTCAATCGGAGAAGAATGGGACTAACCTTACTCCTCTATTTCATTCTCAGGGTCCTTTCGGTGATATGCGCACTGAACTCTCTCTCTCGAGCCGCTTCAGGTGCCTCTCATATTAACAAGTTCAAGTTGCAACAGATTAACAAAGATGGGTTTACATAACAAGACATTTTGTGCAATCAACATAAGCATTTATTAAATAAACTACTAACAATGATCTGTGCCATGAAAGAGCGACAACAGGCAAATTCAAAGATATGCTAAATTTGGTTCATTGAAATTTTATATTCTAATTTAAAATAAATTGCCCTCTCCGCGACATCGTCGCTGACGGCCGCGATACAAGGGAGAAGGCAGCTTAAACTATTTTTAAGACTCTACAGGCGGTGGCGCCAGCGCAGATGTCGGGGAACGGGAAATCATCAAGTCAGAATTTACATTCAAATTGGATGAGATACAACTTACACGTACAACAACGCATCCACATGATGCTCAACATGTTCTTATGAATAGATCACAGATGCTGCATATTTCTTCCAAACCTCCGTGCTTCACAAAACTTTACGTCGCCGTGACGCTGAACGGTATGATGTGTACTTGAAATATAGTATGAGATCAGATAATACCAGGTCTTTCGGCGTAAGAACGGAACTGTTCTGACAAAGCTTATCTCCTGCATCACGCCAAGATGTACTACATCAGGTCAGGGTGAGACCGGCATCCACTGGGTCCATGGATGCTGACTTCTACGCTGCCAGGTGGTCCCCTGCCCTGGACCTCGAGCTCTCAGCAGGCCGCATGCTTGACATCCGAAGACGGCTTCACCTTGTGATCCCGTCGTAGGAACCCTGTTAAAAATTCATCATTAGCATAAATCTACAATTAAACAATGTTATTACGATGTTACTTCAAATGGCGTCTCTCAGTTCACTTCTTACCTCTCAACAGGGTGCGTAGTTTTCACATCTCGTACGGCAGAGTGTCAAAGTCCGAATGACGCCATGTTGTTTCGAATTGACCGATAATGCCGCTAAAAGTTCGCAAACGTACGCGGTTCTGAAAAGCGCGCACAGTAGCTACGTGGACTCGAATGATTTTATCAGTAATATTATATGCGGTGATTTAAATATTTCTTTTTGTTTTACTGTTCCGCGAAGGAGTGTGACGAACATGATTTATTACGTCACACTATATATTATATATTATATATATTATTATATATATATATATATCTATAATATCTATAGTATATATAGATATATATATATATTAAAAATTCATTCCCTTTAACACAAAATAAAAACCTTCGAATTCCAATTGGAAAACATTCAAAGTGGGTCACAATAGCTATTGGTATTAGGTCACAATAGCTTGAACATTTTCAACTCATAATCAAGGTAGGAATATAGTCCTGCGAGATTATTAATGTTTTCCAAATAACCCTGTGTATACTGATTTATCGTAATGAAAAAAATTTATTTATAAAAGTTATAATGCTTTTCTTAAAATCTTATTTTCCATGTCGGTGACCAAAATGCCTCGAAAACTATCCGATCCATATCTGTTTTTATTTCTATACTGGGAAAACTAATACTTGGCGAATGATTTATTTTGTTAATTTTTTTGCATGAAATGGAAATTTTCACTTTTAACCTCTGCAATTTTTTAGTCTGCAATGCAATCGATATCTTACGAAATCCTTCGATCAATTAAATCTATCAATCGCTCACGAATGCAATACGTAATAAAAATCCGTATAATATTTTTCTTTAAAAACTTGTGTACAGATTCTTGAAAAAATGTCTTTAAAAATTGTAGGTAGGTACTAAATGTGATTAATAAATAATTAATGGTTTTGGTAATTTTTTTAAATCATCTTTATTTAACCCCTATCTAGGCACTGTATGTACCGATCTTTGAGACGAGAGATCAAGATCAAGAGATTCACTAAATTAACAATATTATGCGAAGCAATAATGCATTAACTTAATAAGCCATGTATTCACTAGGGGACAAATCGCGAAACATTCCGCTCGGCATGTCGCATCAACATCTACGCTCATGTTTCGGGGACAATGACGCGGCCATTTGACGTGTACACACCGGGACTCGCATATCTTGTCGCGGAAATGTCACCCGATGAGCTAATGTTGACAGCTGCGGTATCTCATTTGGCGAAAACGGGGTTCCGCGCAATTCTAAATGTTTTTTTGGGTCACAATTTCAAATAAACGAGGTTTTACTGTAGTAAATTGAATATTATTAAAAACAAAGTCCTTTTTGCAAATAGTTATTGTTTTCCAGACGTCGCGGAAATATATCGCCCTGTGAGGTTATGATGATAGCCGCGTATCTGTTTATGTTAATGAGTTTATCGAAAAGTAAGAGGAGAAAAAAGAAGAGAATGCGAAATTATTTACCACAAAGAGAAAGAAGGACGGATATTCTATGCGATCTTCGATCGATACAGCCCGATAAGTTCAAGAACGATTTCGTTTTCCCACATTGTCATCTTGACAGATACAGCGCATGCATATTCATTTGTAAACATACCACGTGGTACTGACGCTCCGCGGAATGTTGCAGTGAGTACGCTCGGGTACCGTGCGCATGGCAACGTTGCCACGGCACGTAGAAATGCCGCGCCATGTTGTGCGCGAGGTCGTGGAACAGTGCACGACGTTGCAACGTCACGTAGACTCTATGCCGCGCGTGCTGTTGAGGGACAATTTGTCCCCTAGTGAATACATGGCTTTAATATTACGTGACTGTCAAACTGATGTCGCTCCATATTAAAGGTCGGCGTCTCCCGCGGATCAGCGCGACTATTATTGCGCAAATGCACAAAATAATTACACGCGGATTTACACGTAATATTATTTTTCAATTCAATTTATTTGATAATATTATGTACATTACAAACAAAATGTTTAAGGCATACATATTAGGAGGTATATATCAAAATAAAAGTATTTAATAAATTAAAAATAACATCAAATCTGGTCAAAGGTGCAGGAGAAAACCCCCTCAGACGCGTGGAATATATCAATACCCAAAGCGATTTTGTTCAGCATAGCTGTGGCTCTTCCAACAGGCATAACCATCGGCAGGTTGCTACCCCAACACTAAAAAAGTAACCCATATAAACCAAGTTTTTATTATACTCCCTTTCTCATTTACTAGTTGAAACATTTTTTTTTCGCTTAACCTACGCGTCGGGCTTCGGTCGGGCAACGCAACGGAACGGAGTAATAAAAAATTTCCAAAAATCCAAAATTATACTATAATCAGGTTTCGCGTCTACCAGACGCGTTGAAATATTTTCATACAACTTAATAAGTTGTATGAAAAAACCATTCAAAATTTAAAAAATCCAAAAATGTATTAATTTTTTTTTAACGAAAATTTTATAGATCTTCTTGATTGTCGCCACGAGTCTGCTTGCAAAGTTTCAGCTCGATTGGAAAGGGGTTTAAAATGGATCCAAAGTTTTTTCGTCAGACAAGAAGATAAGCAGATGTCACGAGCTAATATTAAGGGAAAAAAAGAAAAGCTTCTAAGCTACTTAGCTTTTTTTCAACGCTGTAAAGCACAGTCGGTGACACCATCATTCAAGACACATCCACACGGAGAAGGCTGAGAGAATACTTTACGTAGGTACTGCAAGTAACTAACTAACTTACCACCGTGGGGGTAGGCAGAGAGGACAGAGCGCCATACTCTTCTGTCCTGACATACAACTCTCGACTCATCCACATTCATACATCTTCGGGACCATCTTCCTGTGTCTGGTTAATCTGGTCGTGCCACGTCTTCCGCGGTCGCCCTCTCTTTCTGGCGCCGTCAACACTTGCGTTATATATATTTCTTACCATTCTTTCCTCATTCATTCGCTCAACTTGCCCAAACCACCTGAGCGACCCTGTTTTATTTCTATGAATTATTCTACGATCAGCTTTACATTCATTCCTAATATCTTCATTCTTTACTCATACATGGATTTGCCACATATATGTCTAAGGAATCTCATTTCCACCGCGTTCAGTTCGTTCTAATTTCGTTCCTCTTCTGCCAACTCCAGGCTTTCGTACATCAGTGTCGGTACCAGAACTCCATTATGTACCGCTAGTTTTGCCTCGGTAGACATGTTTCTATTAGAAATTATTGCACTCAAAGCACCGTTCACCCTATTCCCCGCAGTCACTCTCCTCTCGATATCTTTCTCAACATTCCCTCTTCTATCGAATATACTTCCCAAGTACACAAACTCATCTACTTGTTCCAAACATTCATTGCCTACTAGTATTTCACACGTTGTCTTACTTTCCTCCTTCTCGAATACCGTCACTTTTTATTTGTTTACGTTCATAATAAGGTCACTTTCCTTGCATACATCATACATCCTGCTCACTAGACTCTAAGTCCTGTTCGCTATTTGCCATTAATACCGTATCATCTGCGTACAGTAAACAGCATACAATCAAATCACTCATTTTCGCTCCTACATTCATACATTCCAGTTCTTTTACACAATTATCCATATACAAGTTGAACAGCCATGGAGACATTACTAAGACATGACTTGATTTATACGTTCCACTGCAAGTATAGATTAAAAAATAATCAATCTACATGGTTTGGATAAAATTTGTCAGTTTTTAAAATAAATAATTGAAGACCCCATGGCAAGAAGTTGTTAACTAACATTTTTGTCAAAAATGAGTTGATAAGCCGTTAAAACTAAATATTGTACGCTCTTTCCATTGGAAATAAGTTCAGAACTTAAACTTAGGGGAAACATGTTCACTACACTTTTTCATAAAAATCAAATCAGTTACTAATGGGAAGAACATGTTATCTTCAATAATAACATGCTCATGCCATCATTCTGAAATTAACACGCCTTTTAATTTGATTGGAATATTTATGGTTAATATAAATTTTACTCTGGCAGTACTGTCATATATTTGTTTTTATTTGAAGACTATTATAATATGTACATATATATTAATTTTCAATAATTTTAAATGGTACATACCATGTTTTGTATTATTAATTAACATGCCGGGTAATTATGGCAATGGATGATAAAAACGGACAGCATTTGAAGGCTTGTTTGATGTTCGTGTTTTACCAATTTAAAAAGGTGTTATTCTATTAAAAATGAGTTCTAGAGGCGAAAAAATGGTTAGCTACTTTTTTTCGAGGGAAAATTGGTATGTTTTTATTTTTTTGCGCATAAATGCGTTGTTTTTAGTTTGTAAATACTTTTTTGATATTTTAGTGACGTAAATCAATAAAAAATAATCTTGAATTAGCGATAAAACATATTTTTCAAAGGCGAAATGCAAATGTCTAATTATCTGAAAATGACTCGAATGTTAGTTAACAACTTGGGGTCTTCAATTATAATCTGGCGCGCGGTGACCATCTCCCTTTTGAGCCGCGCCCGCCACTGGAATTCGGGTGAAAGCGAGCGGGAACCGTCGGGCGGCTCGCTCGCACCTCCACGCTGGCGCGGCGCGGGATCACACAATGGGCGGTCTCAGTTTCCGCGGGAATCTAGGGCACGCAATTTGAAGTAGTCACGCGGAAATGATCCAACCCACAACGAGGTCAAAAATGATTTAAGCGCACCAAACCCACGCTAAATATCGGTACTACCGGTCTGTAAAAAAGATCCAGGCAAACAAATGTTTATAATTTTCATCTCCCTTAGAACAAGTTCACATTTACGGGAGGTTAATTTTTTTTTCATCGTTTAAAATTAAATAAATTTACATACAGGGTGTCCTAGTAACCATGGCCTAATATCAATAGTTATGGAGATATGCAGCATCAAAGATTGCCTTTTTTTAAAAAAATATTTCTGATTTTTTTTTGTAAAAAGTTATTAAACTAATTATTAAACTATTTGTTAAATTTATATATTAAACTATTTGTTAAATTGTTAAACTATTAATTAAAGAATTCTTTGATTGACTACAACTCAAATAAAATGATAAAAACCTTGAAAAAAATCTATTTTAAATGTTTGCAAGGTTTTTATCATTTTATTTGACATGTATTGAAGCGAATGAATTTTTCATAATCGATGTAAGTTGCTGTAATGGTAGTTCGACTTTTTGCAAAAAATATGTCAGAAATATTGGGAAAAAATGCAATCTTTGATATTGCAAATCTCCATAATTATTGCTATTATGTCATGGTTGCTTGAACATTTTCGACTCATTATCAAGGCAGGAATCCACCTGTAAAGTTTTTGCTACTAGCTATGAGACACACTTATACCTCTCAAAATACTAGCCAACTTCTTTTAACAAAAAAATAGTATTTATATTTTATACACAAAATTATACATTGAATTTTCTGTGTGTAGATTTTGAGATATTCTGCCACGTATATACGACCTCCCCGTCCCACGTTTCAGATCCTGTTGCATGGACCATCATCAGGGCAGCCGAAACGTCGTCAGAGAGGTCAGATAAACACGGCAGAATATCCCAGAAGGTTCTGAATGACCGTGAAAACCTGAGAACATTTTAATACTTTGAATTAAATTTAAAACGAATACTAACGAAGAAAAATCTTATAAACTTCAAAAGTGAATATCTCTAAAAGTGACTTTGTATGGATCGGATCCTTTTCACTTAACAACGTCTTTATTACCATCTACAATAGGTCGAAAATGGCGCACTTCCGCATGTGTGATTTCAGTGAATCTGTTACAATATACATATTACATGTTACAGCTTCAAGTTCTAGGAATATTTTTGTCTTCTCGCATTAGAAAAATCCAAAAATTGGCAATCATAGCAAAACGATCGAGGTAGATGAATTGTCCAACGAACGTCATTATTATTAATTAATATACGTTATAAGTCTCACAGTGACGAAGCTCTTTATATGGAAAACGCGTCGGAAAAGCGGGCCTCGTAGTCCAGTGGGCAAGACACTGGCTTCCCATACCGAGGGCTACGGGTTCGACATGCTTCCGTGTGGATTAACTCAAGTCTGGTGTGTTTTTATGAAAAATAAAACAATAAATATCAATTCAATGAAAACAATATACGTAGAGTAAAAATATTTTTTAGAAATAATGATAAATTCAACTAGCTTTACCTAACCAGTCAAAAATGACGGTACATTTATATGTTGGTTCCTAAGAAACAAGTATTCATTTATTTATATAAAAAGAAAAGAAAAAGAAAAAATATGTAAAAAATTTCGCGTAACAAAAACAAATGAAATAAAATTACGTAAATAAAAAAAAATGCGTAAAAAAAGGAAAAAAATACGTAATAAAAAATACTTTAAATAAGTTACGAACGGACGGAGGACGGACAGACAGACAAGGAAATTATTATAATTGGGATAGACGAGTTAACAGATATACTCGTATACAGAGATATCATCACCAACGGATTTATAAAGAAAAGGCGGATGAGCTCAATTTTTTCCATTTCTGTAAATGCAATATTTTAGAATTTTAGGCGCAATTGAAGATCTAAAATTAAATGTTTTAAAGTTGCAAAGGCGTATTTGCCGCAACTTAACAGAGCAATAAAACTCTGCTTCAAAAGTTGAACATTTTTTATGTATATTTTTATTTTGCTTTAATGCTTCTAAAATTATAGAGCGAAATTCTAAATCTTTATCTAGTTATACGTTAAAACAAATAAATTACGGCGCCCGTGATTACCTCCATCTCGAGCCAGGCAGCTATGAGTCATGCGCCAATCTGTGAACTGTTACGGATATAAAAATTTCATTTCTTTTTGTCTATGCTTTCTTTATAATTTCTATGTGTACCCACATTTTAGAACTATGTCACATTGTCCATCGTTTCTAAATAACATAAATAATATTTTGTTCGATTTTTGACATGATCCGAAACATTAACACGAACGCCGTTGGGCGTTGGGCGACGTTGGCCCAATGTGTACAGGGCCCATTAGGTGCTTAATTTTAAATGTTTCCCCGATAGCACGAAGCCTACAAATAACGGTACTCACGGAATGTGACGTCACGCGGCAGGATTGGCCTCGAACTCCGCAAGCGTGGCCGAGGATTTATTTAAAGCCTTGAAAAGATTCGAATCGGATCGAAACAGTTGACAGCAGCCGATCGGGAGTAGCGCGTGTCGCTGTACGCAGTGCGCGCGTCGGTATTATCGACAACGAGCGTCAGGCCACGGGGTGGCGAACTGTCAAACTGACACACGTTGCAGACAACCAT
>JADDOH010003347.1:0-10936 GCA_016648135.1 Agrypnia vestita | reverse complement strand
AACAGATGCGGTCCGCTGAGTTCGCTTCCGAAGCCCCGATGTACTAGCAGGCCGGGAGTGTAGAGCGCAGAAAATTTTCCAAGTCCAGAATCCGTGCCAAGTCGTCGCCTCAGGTGGTAAAAACAAGTCCAATAAATCCAAAATCGTAGCCAAGTCCAAATGCAGAAGTCAGTAGAAAATCCAGAGTCCAAATCCAAAGAAGAAAAGCAGGGGTCAAGCAGGGTGTGAAGTGAAACGCAGAATAAAATGTTCCAGTAGGCGTACTCGGCAGAGGCTCCCAGCAGAATGAGGCACTCGCCCGCCCGGCGCGATATTTATACAGACCGGAAAGCTTCCCCCTGACTAGCGCGGCCGACCAATCAGCGCGCTCGATTCACCGGGCGCTCGGAGCGCAAAATGACGGCCTCCCGTGCCGATTCGCGGATTAAAATTGAATATTTTAATCGATAGCAAATTAAACGCCACCCCCCCGGGGATTTTAACACATCATCTATACCAATCTATGTCTTGCCCATAGGATGATGTCGTTTACTGGAACCGCAAGAGTGAATTTACCTAGTTATTCAACAAAATATACCGATTTACCGCGGCATTTTCAAGAATTAATTTACATTTAATTCGGTTAAAAATAGTAAACATGATTTTACGAGATTCTAAGTTATACCATTAGATAGATCTCAACCAAGCGCATCCTTCGGTGATATTTTCAAGTATGTCGGATAGATATTAATTGCGTAATAGGCAGCCAAAATGCCGCCACAAATAAAGTGCGCTCGCGCACTTTCCCACCCGCAAAAACATATCACTCCCATAGATGTTCACATGAGGAACACAATAAAAAATGCTTCAGCTCACCAGGATGTCTGTAACATCCGTAATCAGAGTTCAAAAATATTCGCTGTGGCCCCACTCAGCCGCGCGGCGCTATCGTAGCGCCGGGTTTTTTTTCCATCACACGCGCGGGCTGCGTACATACAGGCGGCGCGGTCAGGCTAGTTTATCGGGGCCCATGCGAGATATTTTACTCTCAATCAAACATTTTTTATTTTAATTTCTACTTTACAATACCACACAAAGGACTCATTTGGCACATTTAAATACTTATGTATTTGTACTTCCTCGCCTCTTCGAGGCAGGACATTTACATAAATTCCATCAAAATAGCGGCCATTCTATGATAGTCCGCGGCGCTCCGCGCGATTTAAAAATGATTTTATACCCATCGCGCGAGCTTTCCCTGTATATCAAGACCACGAAACATCAATTTTATTCAATATTACATTTACAAATGTCTTATCTAATTCTTAAATATTTCATTCTTAAGATATTTCATTAAATATTTAATCAAACTTAAATATTTCATTTTCTTAAGTATTTCAAATATTTCAACACTTTACAAGATAAGACCAAAAATGTAATTTCTTCGTGGAATTTTTCCAACGCCCTCCGTCGGAGATGTCACATATCGCCGGCTCAGTGCCCGCGCCGACTATCCGCTTGGAGGCGAGGTGGGCCCATACAACGGACCTGAGCCCTCCGTAAGGGCTAACATTCATGACTTCAGACGGGTCATCATCATCATCACATCGTCATATCAGACGGGTCATCATCATCATCATCATCATCCCGTCGTCATAATTCTACCTGTCCGATACAGTTTATATTTTAACTTTTGTTTATAACAACTTTCATTAATTTTAAGTGTGGTATTGTATTCCTGACGTTGGAAAACCCAGGAAAAACACTGTCATTTCTAGTGTATATATCTCTGTTTTGGTAATATTTTGAACTTTCTTGCTATTGAAATTTTCTTTATTTCAATTACGGATATGGCTTCCTCGGGTAGGAAAACCCGGGGAAAACACCAATAGTTCTTGTGTATATACTGTATCTTGGCCGCCATATAAAACTTTGTTATACGTGGATCAATTAGAGATATTCTTATTGGAACGTACTCGGGATGTCGGAAAATCCCGGGAAAACGCCGGAAAATTCCGGAAAATCCAAATCGGATTTTTTGGAATCTCACGAGGAGGGGTTAACACCAGAAAAAGTCAGGATGGTCATGACGATTCTGGACTCAGCTGTCCGGGGGAGAGGAGAACGAACTGTCTCCTGTCCCGACATATCACCGTCCATAGATACGGCCGACAAAGGAAAAGGTCAAAATCGTGATCGAGAAGAACTAGTGTCCATGGCTCCGATTCCCTTTAATCCAGAGTCGCCAAATCGAGAGGATGCACAGGTTTTCTATAAGGTTAGGGAAGTGTTCAATGTCATCGATGGGATCACGAGAGAGGAAAAGTCACGCTTAAACTTAGACCAAAAGGCACGCATGTCGGCTTGTCACATGGATGTGCTGGCCTTAATCTGTGAGCAAACTTCAGAGAATTCCCGTCTAAAAGGAGCCCTACAAGAATGTAGGAGGGAAAAGGAGGCATTATACGACACTGTTGGTGAGTTGAAGGCTGTGTTAGAGAATCTTCTGGCGAGATCCACTGTAGTTCACCCAGATGTGCCTACGGTTAGAACGGTATCTTACGCAGAAGCAGCCAAAAGTACGAGCACTGTCAGAATAAATGGGGAGCAAAGAGAGGTGGGTCCTCCACCTCCTGCGGTCCTCATTTATCCACAAAATCCTGAGGGAGAGACCGCTGATAAAACGAAGCAGAAAATGATGGAGATATTAAAAACCGGCTGATGACGGCTTCCAACCAGTCAGAGTCAGAAGAATACGTGGCGCTGGAGTGCTTCTGGAGACGTCCAATCGCAACGGATTAGAAGCTGTTAAAGCAGCAAAGGACAGGCTGGAAACTAAAGGCTTGAAGCTGGTAGAGCCCAGAGGAAAATTACCAAGAATAGTAATCTATGATGTTCCGCGGACCAATGAGGAAAACGATATTATTGAAGATATTTATACATCGAACGTACAAGGAAAAATAACAATTACGAAAGAAGAATTTATTAACACAACTAGACGCGTCTCCATGTTTGGTAAGAGAGATGGATCAACAGTTAATAGTATTTTCTGCGTGCTTCCAGAAGTACGACGCATTCTATTGGAGGCGGGTATGTGCTTCCTAGGATGGCAGGCGTGCCGCACCAGGGATTATATTGGCGCAACTCGTTGTTTTAAGTGCCACCTTTACAGCCATCTCAGTAAATTCTGTAATCAGGCAAAAGAAACATGTCGACACTGCGCGGAAGAGGGACATAATACTGAGCAATGCCCTAACAAGGCCAAACCGGAACGGTGTGCTACGTGTACAAAATTCAAAAAGAGTGCCGACCATTCAACAGGAAGTGCAGTATGCCTAGCATACAAGGCGGCGGTGGAATTGGCTGTTAAAACAACCAATTATGGCTAGGAGAGGCATAAGGATCGGCCAGGTTAATGTCGGAAGATCGCGCGCTGCATCTCTTGAGATGCAGCGTGTGATTCAAGACTTAGATCTCTCGATTGCACTAATGCAGGAGCAATACACTTGGAAGAACAGATCACCCGGGATTGAGGCACCGCTCTTGATGATTGAGGAGGGAGTGTCGCCGGGTGCAGGTGTTATGGTCGACACCTGTCGGCTAAAACCGCCTGTCACACCTCTCTGATAGGCATCGGGTGTGTGTATCTGTTATGCTGGAGGGGACCGAGATATACTTCATCTCGGTCTACTTCAAGTATGGCGACCCGGTGGGTCCCCACATCCTGGGACTCTCCCGTACTCTGGACAGTCTGAAAGGGACGCATGTGATAATTGGGGGTGACTTTAATGCTCGCTCTCCTCTGTGGCATGATAATTCCACATCACCGGGGAGTTACGAACGGAGAGTAGCCGTTGAGGAGTTCATAGCTGGTGTTGGATTGAATATCCTCAACGAACCCGGCTATCCTTCGACTTTCTCTAGCGCTGCAGGAGGGGAGAGCAGCATTGATCTCACCCTATGTACGGATAATGTGTTAGGGCTTGTCGGGGAGTGGAAGGTGTTGGACGGGGTCATTAATAGTGATCACCGTCTGATAACTTTCGCTCTCAGCCTGACCCCGGTACTAATTACAAGAGATACATGGAAGTTTAAGTCCAGAAATGCGGATTGGGATGCATTCGAGATTATTTTGAAAGATGAATTGAGTGACATCTATGAGAGAAGTGTTAGGAATCCAACCCTGGTTGGTGAGTACCTTAATTCCGCAGTCACAAGGTCGGCCGACTTGGCTCTTGGACGCACCCGACCCGGAGGGTCTTTTAAGGCCTGCTGGTGGACCAGAGAGCTATTTTCGCTTCGGGGTGCCTACCGACGGGCGTATCGGAGGTGTGGGGCTGTCCGGCGGGGTCTAGCTTCTCTTTCGGAGCAGCTGACCCTACAAGGGGAACTGCGTGCAGCAAGATGTGCTTATTCGGCGGCGATCCGTGAGGCGAAGCGAGCATCTGGGAGGAGGTGGGTCACGGAAGTGGGGAATGGTAACCCTTGGAAAGTGACAGGCCTAATCAAGGGAGGGGGAAAGAGTGCCGTCACTCTTCTTTCCGGGATTCTTCTCGGGGAAGGGATGACGACTGATCTTCCCTCAACCCTTGATGGGTTCTTAGGCAAACTAGTGCCCCTTGAGAGGGTTGACGAGGAGACGGACCATCATAGATTAGTCCGTATGTTAGCCCGCATCCCGACAAATACAATGCTTCTTGAGGTGCGAGAGCCCCCTCCCATAACTGTGGCGGAGCTGGAGAAGGTTTTTCGTAATATTGGTCCAACGAAGGCCCCGGGGATGGACAGGATTACTGGGGTTATTGCGAAGAATGTCTGGAGATTCGCAAGAGATGAAGTTTTATTTGTAATGAATGAGTGTATGAGAGTGGGGCATTTCCCCACTATATGGAAGAAGGGGACTCTCTGCGTCATACCCAAGGGGAACAAGAAACCAAGGTCAGATGCAGGCGCGTATCGCCCAATCACGCTCCTTCCCGTTTTTGGAAAGGTACTTGAAACGGTGATGCGCAACAGGTTAGAGAGCAATCTTTCGCCTGCCTGCGACCGACAGTTTGGGTTCGTTAGGGGTAAGTCCACGGAATGTGCTATGATGTATGTACAGACATGGGTAAGGGACTGTGAGGAGAAGCATGCTATGGGAATTTTCCTGGACATCTCAGGGGCTTTTGATAATGCCTGGTGGGAGATGATCCTCGCTAAGCTGAAAGTGCGGCGGTGCCCGAGGTACCTCTTTGACCTAGTCAAGAGCTACCCCGGTGATCGAGCTGCTACGATCAGCTACGCGGGGGTCTCGAGTACCAGACATATTAATATGGGCTGCCCACAGGGTTCGGTCCTTGGACCGACCCTGTGGAACATACTTTTCGATGACATTCTTCGTCTACCGTTGCCTGAGGGGTGCAACATCGTTGCCTATGCGGATGATTCTGTTGCTCGTATCCGGACGAAGCCGCTTAGTTAGTGCTTGAGGAAAGGAGTAAGAGATCAATTGAGCTGATTGTGGACTGGTGTGCTAGAAATAAGTTGGCTTTGGCGCCTGGCAAAACAGTGGCCATGATGATGAAGGGTGGTTTGAGTCAGGCGAGGAACCCGGTGGTCAAAATGGGGAGTATGAACGTGAAATTTGCAAGAGAGGTCAAATGGCTAGGTGTAACGTTCGACCCATCGGGTTCTTTTCTCACACATGTTAAGGCCACTGCTGACAGAGCGAGAGATTTCTTTGCCTCCATGAAGAGACTTAGTGTCGCTGACTGGGGCATCCGGTCACCGGCGATGCGCCTCGTATATAGGGCGACATATGTGGCCCAAGTCACCTACGCTGCTGAGGTATGGGCTCACAGGCTGAGGACCGGCGTGGTAGCCGCAGCTCTAAATCGGGGGCAGAGAGTACCCCTGCTGGCTCTGACGGGAGCATATCGGACTGTGTCCAGTGCGGCCCTACCGGTGTTAGCGGGGGTGCTCCCTGCTGACTTGGAGGTACTGGAGTTCAGCGCCAGGCGAAGTGTTAGGAGGGGCCTGGAGGTAAACTACTTTGGTAGAACCATCAGGCTCTCGGAGACGTTGCGACACCAGGTGTTGGGTCAGAGATTGAGAGAAATATCATGTATAGTTTGGCAAGAAAGATGGGACACGGCCACCACCGGAAGATGGACTCATTCCTTTTTTCCGAGGGTGGCCGTGAAGGAAAAGGGCAGTGGATATTTTCCGTCGCTGGACCACCACACTGTTCAGATGCTATCGGGACACGGAGAGTTCAGGTCGAAGCTTTTCGATCTTGGACTCTCCGTTGACCCGTGGTGTGCTTGCGGTCGGGTGGCCCAAACGGCGGAACATATCCTTTGGGAATGTACGATCATGCATTCATTCATACGTCATTACGCGAGAGAGAATATGTTAGCAGGATTAACTGAGTTTGGAATGACCGTGACAGGACGTCCATCCAATGATGTCCTAGTGAGGAATGAAAGGAACTTCGGATGCTTCCGAGGGTTCATTCGGGTGTGGGTGTCCCGTTGGGAAATCCTGAGGGGATCTGTGCGATAACTTTTCTTGTGTATTGATGGTTTGACTCTGTCATTCCCCGGTGTTGTGTTAATGTGTGGGCTCCTGCATTGGACGAAGACCTGCCGGTCCTGTGCTTCCCTACCCGGATATCCAAATGTATTTTTTTTTTATATCGTCTCTTTCCCTGTTAAGGGGGTGTCTGTTTGACCTTAGCCATCCACTGCCGCCACCGCGAAATTCGTCTACTATGTATTATTTTCTTCTTTTGTTATTACCTTTTCTTTGTTCTTGTATTATTTTTGTATTATTTCGTATTATTTTGTATTATTATTTTTCTTATTTTGTTATTTTACCTTTTCTTTGTTCTTGAATTTATTTATGTATTTTTTTTATGCAATAAAGACGTATCTAATGGTGTCGGTCTGTGAATGGTTTTGTTTTTGCGGCCGTGCCGCCTCGCACCGGTTTATACGACCCGTGCGGGGCAGCACGGTCTTGCATTGTAGCTAAAAAAATGTCAACCTGGAGACGAATGAGAAGGACCGATATGGGAGCTTTTGCTCATAAAACGGTCCTGGGTAAGCGGTGGGTACCATTCACAGTGTCCGCCGCCAACGTGCATTTGTCCGGTGCGCAGCGGAGCTGGAACTGCTGGAGCCGTTCGAACACCAGCCGCAAGTGGTACATGTGGGACTTCCAGTCTGGTGAGTAGACGATGATGTCATCGATGTACACCAGGCAGAAGTCCCGGAGGTAACCGGCTAAGACCTCCTGGCACATTAGGCGCTGGAACGTCCCAGCGCTCCCCTTCAGGCCAAAAGGCAGCACCCTGAATTGGTAGCACGCGCCGTCCGGGGTGGCGAACGCTGTCAGGTGCTTCGATTCAGGGGCCAAGGGTACCTGCCAGTACCCCTTCTTTAGGTCCAGAGTCGTGAATACCTTGGCCGTCCCGAGGTCCTTCAAGGTCTCGTGGATCACCGGCAGGGGCGATATCTCTCCAATAGTGACGTCGTTGAGGCGCCGGTAATCCACGCAGAACCTGTACTCGTCGTCCCCTTTCTTCGGGGCCATCACCACTGGGAAGCAATATGGTGATCTGCTGGCCTCTATCACGCCATCCGCTAGCATGCCCTCCAGCTGTTCATAGAGCTTCCGCTTCTTCACGTCGGACAGCCGGTGCGGCGCCAGACGGATGGGTCTCTCGTCGCTGAGCCGGATGACATGGGGCTGCAAGGGCGTCGGTCCAGCGTACGGGGTGAACAGTTCCCCGAACTCCTCCAGCAGCCCTGCCAGTTCTCGGCTCTCGCTCTCCGGCAGCGGCGGAAGTGTCGGCAGTTTCGCCCCTTTCGCTTCAGCCCGCCGTCCGGCTGTCAGCAGGTGGGCGGTCGCCCTCTCGTGTACCCCGAAGTGCAGGCACCCCCGGTCGAAGTCGACCACCGCCCGCTGCTCATTCAGCCACTCGCTCCCCAGGATGACGCTCTCGCGGAGTCCATCCGCCACCAGGAACCTGTCCTGGCCTTCGCTCCCAGCGATCGCCCAAGACAGCCGGGTCTCCGCCAGAACCCTCATCGCCGCCCCGGATTCCGCCAGGTTTATCCGCTCAAGGGGACAATCCCGGAGCTGCTGGTGGGGCACCAGGCCCGCCCGCACCAGGTTGTGTGAGGCTGCAGAGTCCACCAGCGCCTCGTACTCCTGCCCCGATATCGTCATCCTCACTCGCGGTAACGTGGAACGCAGGCCGGGAGTCGCGTGACATTCCGCCCCCGGCCCGCACGCGGTGGTATTTCCCGCGAGCACACTCGGTTTGTAACCGTCCCTCTCGGAACACGGTTCGCTGTTCGCGATACATTGTGCCACACGAGAAAAAGTCTCTACCACTGTCTTACAAACGTCGTGCAGCACAAGTACCAGCAGTACGACGCAGGCGAACACCACTCGCGTCGTTGTCCCGGCGATGGGCAGCAGTGACCGCTTTGCGTAGTCCGCCCACTCTGCCGCCCGCTCGTTGTGATGGTCGCCGCGCTCCGCGCATGCGACCGTCCCCTGTGTGGTCGCCGTAGCGGCGGGAACCGAAACCCGCATGGTCTCGGTGGCTCGTTCCACCTCCCGGTCGACCAGCTTGCTCCCGCCCCCGTCGGTTATTGGCGGCGGCCCTGGGCGGGCCCGAGTCCGGTCGGGTCCCCGCCCGGGCGATTCCCGTTTCCCATCGTCTGCGCGAGGTACGCATTTCTCTCCGTGCAGTCCCGGTTGAAGTGCCTCCCAGGGCAGTAATAGCATTTCGGGAGCCCCCCTCGCGGTTGGAGTTCCCTAGGTGGGGGCGCCACCACCTGGGGCTGGCGCCAGTTGCTCCTGCCTGGTGGCTCCGGTGCTTGCAGCTTCCGTGGCTGCTGGTAGCGGACCGCTGCTGGTGGCGCTTGGTGCCCCGGCTGCTCGTGCTGTTCTCATCAGGGCGATGATGTCGGGGCACGCCCCGTCCGTTGGTTCGGCTCCGTGCAGCCTCTCGTACACCAGTTGCTTCCGCTGGAGGAAGCTGACGCCGCTCTCGTCTCCGCGTTGCGGGTCTCCGTACAGGCTGACCAGCAGCGAGGACCTGGCCGCCTTTACGCCGTAGCGCTGGCGTAGTTGGGCGCTGAACTCCGCCCACGTCCAGCGTCCGCCCGAGTGTGGTCGCCACCACTGGCGAGCCTCGCCCCTCAGGTGTTGGGCGGCCTTCTCCACTTGGGTGACTGCCGCGCAGCCCACCGCCTGGAAGAATGCCTCGCACGCTCCTATAAACGGCTCGGGGTCCTCCTCGGCCAGCCCACTGAAGTGGTCCTCCAGGACCCTCGGCACGCATGTTTGCCGCTGCATGGTGCCGGCGTCTGCAAAGCGCTCGGGCCGTTCGTCTGTTTGCAGACCTGCGTCGACGCCCTCGGCGTTCGCTCCGTTCATGTTGCCGCGGGTTGTGGCCCTCTTGCTCATCTTGCGTGTATGGGACCCTTTACACGTCCCTTCGGTATCCGCGAAATTGGACAACTAACCCCGCAAAGCCAGAACGCGACGAAGTCTCGGCAGCCTTATATCACGTCTTAGTTTCTCTATGCGCACGTCAGTGTTTGTGTTCGCGATCTGTCAAAGTCGGAGTCGGCTCGGGGCGAGCAAGGTGTCGGCTTTTTTTCCTTTCTTTGTTATTAAACTAAGCTCAACCGCAGGATAAAGACAACACAAACATTCTTACAATTTGTTTCCGCCGGCGCCGAAACGATGTCTGCCACATGTCAGCGCTTTCTAAAACATCTCTATTGTCTGTCGAGGACAATAGTAAGTTTACTGCGACGACTTTCGGAATTATTATCTTGTTTTTCTAAAAAATGTCTTTCCCAAAACAATGGCGACTTCTCTAACAAAACGCAGCTTTCTAAACCGTTGTCCCATGTGTTCGCATTTGGCCAAGATGTTCTTTCTATTGTTTAATCGGGGTTAGAGATATACGTCCCGCTGCAAGAAAAGGTTTACCGTTTTTTACCCTTCCAAGATGTTACTTAAGAACAAAAGGTTGCGAACGTATTGTCCATCCTAACAAAAGGCCGTGCACTCTTAATGTCTTCGGCGATGCCCAACGCCCTCGGCAACCCTTACTTTCTTATTCATTGTTTCGTATGTTTTATGGCGGGCTATCCTAAGGGCGATCGTCCGTCGCAATGTTATTTTTTTGAACAATGCGTTTTTGCGTTTCTTTGTGTATTTGCAAGTTGAACAGTTTTTACGAACCGCCAACCTTTCTTCAGCACTGCTGCCACATGGAATTGCTGATGAGGTGGTCACGTTTCTGTGGAGGATACGTTGAATTTCACATTATTGCAATTTCACACGTTGCAATTTCACACGTTGCAATTTCACATTGCATTCGTCATTAAAAAAATGCTGCTAAATATCCAGTGAACAAGACAAAGAATTAAGCTCACTCTGATATGCTGGTTTTTTATCTTCTCATCCCTGCACTATATTATGCTGCAAAATTCTCAATCGTAAAAACGGTGAGGCAGATGACCAACGAAAGTAATTCCTTTCAAAATAATTCTTCTTCCACGGTCTCCATCGAATTTCAGATCATCATTTTCGGATGAAAACTCTTCGTATCCACGTAAAATTGAAGACAAATGATGTTGAGATGGAGAATTTTCTTTAACACCTAGTACAGTTGACTCTTCGTATACGGAATCAGACACACAACTTTCTTCCAATACATGATCTAGCCCAACATGATTTTGACAGATCTTGTTCCAAACACCGCTCGATATTATTGTCACTAAGAGCCGTTTTAAAGGAAAACCATAAAAAACACGATTAAAAAAAATTACGTAACCACCTACCATAGGTCTCTCAGACCCCCTGCGATAGTTTTTTACTCACCTGAAGCAAACGCACGCACGTACGAGCGCTTGCGCGACACTTAGGGGCGCGGGGAAAA
>JADDOH010003346.1:0-14779 GCA_016648135.1 Agrypnia vestita | reverse complement strand
CCACAATATTCTCTTCTTTTATGACCGCAATTTCCTTCTCTGTATCTTATTACATATCCAACCACCTTTACACAAGTAAATCTGGCTCCTTTTGTCAATACCTAATTAATGAATTATTTCTATTACCACCAAATCCATGTTAAAATTGAATTTAGTCAGATTAGTACTTCACCTGTCGATGAGAGATTCTGATTGTTTCGAAACCCGAGTAGTAAGATCAAATATGTCTATATCTCTTATTATTCACAATTGCTGTCATATTATTAAAGTTTTAATATATCGTGATATTCTGTCGGAAAAATATATGTACACCTACATAGAACTCATGCTTCAATTCACTGGATGCTCGCGCTTACAAGACAGTATTTTTAACAACACGAGCATTTAGTTTAGTTAAAAAAAATAATGTTGATGTGACGTGTACTTTCATGACGTGCACGCAATTTTATTTTTGAAATAAGCGCTGATTTCATCCAATCCAGAATAGCATTTTCATGTTCTTTGAAGAAGCTATTTATTCAGTTTTGTAAGCAGTCAAGTCGAGATTAAAACAGGGTATCTCAGCATACACGCAAGACTGCGTATTCTCGTTTTTTGGTCACAAGTAGACATTTTGACACGGGAGTCAGGATGTTCGTAAACCAGCATTTAATGGAGTTGACGTTACAAATTAAATACATTTATAACTTAACTGGGAAGGTCTAATAATAATAGAAGTAAAATTTCCCCTTCGGTAATTGAGCTTCATAATCTGTCAAAGTATCAAATATATACCTATGTAATTTTGACGGCATTTGTTAATTTTTAAAACCAAGAAAAATTGTTTAAGTCATTTTGATTAATTTCGATACTACTGTCAGAATAGACGAACACTAAATAACTGTTATATTAAAGAACACATTCATATTGTGTAGTTGCAATTTCACAACAGAGTTCTGTGAATTATCAAAATCAAATTTATTAATCAATTAGAAAAGACGTACAGAAAAAACAAATCAACGAAAAAATAACCCGCCCCGGATAGATGGGAGACCAGTGGTTCAAATATTTTTTAGTTGATTTGATTTTTTTGATGTCTTTTCTAATTGATTAATAAAGTTGGTACTAAATAACTGATTCTTAAAATAAAATATGGAAAGAAGTCAATTTTTAGGTGAGGATTGGTCTCAGTCGTGGTAGCAGTGGGGGGATAGTATGAGAAGGGGAATATATTAAATAGTGGATTATTTGTAAATGAGTATAAAAAGCTTTTTCTTTTTTCAAAGTTTAACCTGTTTCTAAAAGCTTGATCGATTGCAAATTAAGAAAAAAATACTGAGGTATTTTATAAAATTTATTATTATAATATTAAAACTATATACAGTTTTTACTCCCTTTCTTTTAACTCGTAGAGTCTGCATGTCGGCTTGTCTGCTTGTCGCTTGTCTACCGAAAAAACTTTGGATCGATTTTTAACCCTTTTTCCGTGATCCAATTGAGCTGAAACTTTGCAGGCATACTCGTGGCGACGATAAAAATGATCTAACAAATTTTCGTTTATAATTTTTTAATAATTATAGTATAATTTAGGATTTCTCGAAATTTTAACGATTTATATATTGTTTAATTTTCGAGCCCGACGCGTGGAGTAGGCGCGAAACCTGCTAAATGAGAAAGGGAGTATAATAAAAACATGTTTTTTTATGGGTCAGTTTTTATCTATGTAAAAAGTGAAAAACCGTTCATTACCATGAACTCTGATAAAATCCAATATCAAAATTAGATTATATTTATTCGAATAAAAGCAAATTATAAGGTAGAAGGTTAAGTGTCCAAGTTAACAATGTCCATCGCTAATGCTACCACATGGCGCTGTTTACATGTTTACATAAACATACTACGATTTCGCGTTAAATTTTAATTAAGTGGAATATAAGAAAATTTTGAGATAATATAATATTTGAAATAATTAAAAAATTTCATTATAAATATTTTATAAAAATAAATTGAGTATAAAAATAGCTTAGTGGAAAAAAATATGCTTATGGATTTATGTACTACTAGGACATAATAACTGATCAAAAACTGCAATTCAAACATAAAAAGTACATTATTTTTGACGGGGATATACATATTTGTAGCTAGTATAATATATAGGGTTATTTGGAAAACATTAATAACCCCGCAGGACTATATTTCTGCCTTGATTGTGAGTTGAAAATATTCAAGCATCCATGACCCTAAAGATTTTGGAGATATGCGGCATCAGATTTTGCATTATTTTTCAATATTTCTGACTTATTTTTTGTAAAAAATTGTATTATCTTTACATAATCTATATTGAATATTAAAAATTTATTCCCTTTAAACTAGTCAAATAAAATAATAAAAAAATTCGAATTCCAATTGAAAAACATTCCAATTGGAATTTCTGCAGGGTTTTTATCATTTTATTTAACTCGTTTTGAAACGTATGAATTTTTCGTAATCGATATAAGTTACTGTAATGATAGTTATACGTTTTATCAAAAATATTGAAAAAAATGCAAACTTTGATATTGCGTAACTCCATAATTATTCATTTTAGGTTATGGCTGCTTGAAAATTTTCGACTAATAATCAAGGCAGGAATATAGTCCTGCGAGGTTACTAATGTTTTCCAAATGACCCTGTATATTCAGATAAAATAGACCAATTTATTGTTGTTCTGTTGCGCTCATACACTTTATAAAATATTTAGTAACGGGATATTGTGAAGCACGCTTCAGTACCGTGTAAATAAAAGAATTTCCCCATTAAGGACAGACGAACCAATTAGACCGGCCGCGTTAATTAAGTACACACCTTTGTGTACTACGAAAGCGTTCCAGCGCACAATACTGAACGTTTGATACAACCAGCTAACAGTACCGCAGTAAACAGTAAAACAACATTGCCAACCATGATCGCATTTATGAATGGTGGTGAAAAAGAATTATTGCAGGTATACAGATACAGCTAAACCCATCTTTGGAACAGTGATCCACAATCTCTGCTCGATCAGGTTGTGCAATTCGAAAATGTGAAAGTGCGAAAGAAATGAAAACTTCTTTAAACTTTAGGATTGGTTAAATCTTATGAGTTCGCGTCACCGAAATGCTAATGTTAACGGTATATCTGTAATCAAGACGTATGGAAAGAAGGTATGAAAGTCTTTTCTTGGGTGCTCATAGGGCTTACGACCTATCGTACGGCTGGCTTAAGTGATCACTTTACACAGTGTAACGTTCACCATTTCCACTCATGATTGACTACCACGTCTATAAAATTTTTGGAAGTTGCGTATACATAAATTAAATCATAAGTTAAAAAAAATATTCAATAAGAAAAACAAATTTAAAGATACATACATGAAAGTGAAATGAAAATAATAGATTATTCATATTTTTATAATCATTTTTTATATATTTGCACAGCGAACATCAAGTAAATTTAATTTTTTTATAATAACAAGCCATCGTTCGACAATACGCTGCGCATTTACGGGGCTGAAGTTGGCAAAGGTTGCTTTATCATACATTATTTGTCGCGGGTACAGGTTACCATTAAATGAAAAAAGAGAAATTTTCCTCTCCGTATCGAAATAAATTATAATAAATTTTTTGAAGCTGAGTTTGATCGGTATTTATCCACAAATATGTTTTTACTCTAAGCTTATAAATTTTAGTACTGAAGAAAATTTTTTCTTCCATAATCCTAATAAAGAATAAAATTTTAATGAAACATCTTTTAAAAATAAAGTTCATAAAATTCCAAAACATTATTTATTAATTAATTCCATTTATTTTTTAATGATTTATTAACTTGAAAATTAAAGTGAATAATTTTTTAAAATTTTATTTTTTATGCATAATTAGTTTCTATATCATGAAATTATCCGATGAATCCAAATAAGTATATTTTTGAGTTTGTTCAAACCTTTCAGAACAGTACTGGATTTCATGTCACATAGACATTATTAATTAATTATTGTATATTATAGACATCTGTGGGGATCTGTGGAGAATGAAAATGGCTTTGTACAGGCCGCATGGAAAGGTTGTTATAATGCATATATGAAGTGAGGCATGTAATTCAAATATATACAACTTCCAAAAATTAGTAAGCATGGTATATTCTATCATGGATGGAAATGGCGAATGTTACATTGTGTAAAGTGATCACTTAAGCCAACCATAAGATAGGTCATAAATCCTATGTACACCCAAAAGACTTTCATACCTACTTTCCCATAAAAAACTACAGTTTCGTCTCTGTGAGACATCTATAATATACATTAACCAAATAACTATCTTCACTCGCATCCGATTGCCTTCGTGCTTGTACCTACGGCTGACCTTTAGGCCGGTCGCACTTTGGATGCGAATTATTACGTACGTATTCGTACGATTAATTTCGTACGTATTGAGCGCGCACGATCAGTTACTTTTCGCATTTCTCCAATAACGTTTGTGCCAAATGAATAATCTGTACCTTCTGGAAAACTCTTTTTACTCGTAGGCTGCTACGGCGTCGTCGGCATCGCAGAACCAAATGGGTGAACGAAATATAATAAACTAGAAGGGATGAATTTGGTAAATTCTATCATATTATGGCAGACTTAAATAATGACAAATTTCATGACTATCTGTCTAATAGATTCACAAATGCTGGGGAGAATCGAAGTGCAACGAGAGCACATAACATCGGAGAAATATTTAAAAGTTTTTTTGTTTGAAGTATCTACATAATTATACCTCTCCTTCATTAAACAAAATTATTTAACTTACAGGTATATTTAGTTCTTTAGAGATTATCCGCCATGATCCGCGCTGATGGTCACGCAATTGAATCGCTTTGGTCCCACAATCATTTGTGGTCATGTATCAAATAGACAAAAATTTTAATATCCATCGTACGAAATCGCAAAAATTTCCGAACAAATCCGGATTGTGTCGGACGTCGCGTCTATACGTGCGTACATGCACTACTAAATCGTGTACAGTGTGCGATGTTCAATACTACTTCGAAGGTCAGGAATGTACTTGCGTATTCGTACGTATACGTACTACTCAATTTCGTACGAAAACGCATCGAGTGTGCGGCCGGCGTTAACATTTTCTGTCAAAACTGTCTGGCTACTAAGAAAACATCTTTTGATAGTTACCCAAGAATATAAAATTCATATTTTATACTATGACGTAAGTACGCTTATAATTTACAAAAGTTTGAGGGTGTCTGGCTGGGGGTTGCCACGATAGTAAGTGTCTGGCAATGGATGACGTAATTTCTTATATTATCCCAAAGAAAATATAAAAAATTAGGCTTTATACTTTAACGTTTTTGGGTAGCAATTTTATACACTTTGCTACCTGTTCAAACTTAGCCAAACGTAGCCATTCCTTGTTTAAGTTTACATATTGGAGACATTTCGTAGAGAAACTTTCATCTTTTATACTTGACATAGGTCTGGCGTTCACGGGCTCTTAGGCTATATAGAAAGTATATAAATATCTCTTACCGTTAAGGCAGCGTTCGTAAAAAATGCATCGCTCGACCATTTTCTCATCGACTTTGGTCGTAAAATAGGTCACCACGAAATGCCCTTTTATTTTAATGGGATAATATAATATACAGCCTATGTCCACATTGAAATTTCATTCTAAATATTGGTGAAAGAATTTTTGAAATCGGATGAGTAGTTTCGGAGATTACCTCCTACATCCAAACTTACAAACTTTACCTCTTTATATATTAGTATAGATATAGATATATACTCATTCATTGCTTACGAGGCTATCTATTTTGGAGGCCATTTAAACATAGATATAATAATAAAAACGTATATATCAACGAATTTTTTCAAAATGTCGTCCGGACCCAAATTGAACGCTCGTATGAGAAAAAATCCGGTTAAATGAGGACGTTACATCCTTTTGTAGCATAAAATTTATTGTGCAATGCAAATTATGATGTTAATATCATTGCCCCCCTTATCTTGAATATTACACCCAGTTAAACAAGATGGGTTTAATTATCAATCTGGTAGTAATTAAATAAAACGATTTTAATTGCTCACGGAACAGTGTTTCCCGGTGATAAAAACTGCACAGTATCTTTACTTATATAATATACCCATTCGTATGTTTGATTTAAATCTCTATCGGATGGATAAGTAGTGCATGTTCTTCCAAAAGTTTTAAATATATAGATGAATTATATATATTTCGAATCAAAAATGAAAATATTATGAAACTAATAAATATTGATTATTTTTAATAATTACGTGGTTAATTTATTTCTTCTTTATTTTTTATAGAATTTTTTTGGATGAATTTCAAAATTTGACGGTGTCCCGCTTTGAAAAAGAATTACTATTTGTATCCGTTATGTTACGTTGCGTACCACGGTATGAAACACTTTAATAATTTTTTTTTCTATATTTAATAAAAATTTACAATATGATTTGATATGCACAATAATATATGATAGTATGCATTAAACAGGAAAAAAATTGTAATGAGAAATATGTTTATACAATATGTTCAATTTCATATTTTTGAGCTATATTGAAATGTCTTAGATTTTTTAAAATTATTTGGTTGTATAAGTGTGCAGTTTATTATTATTAACGTATTTCTCCAACCATGAAACACGTTTTTAATTGAGAAAATTGCGGTACGTCTTATGGTCCGAATATAAGTGATAACAGAAGCCTACAGAAAACAATTTAAATAACCGAAATAAATACGTACATACATGGTTATACTTTTACACATTAAAATAAATACTATATATGTACATACATGGTTATATTTTTAATTAGGGCCTAAAATATTTAACATATTTAAAACAGACTTCCCGGAAATCAGAATATACTCAATTAATAAAATAAAAGCTTTAGAAAACAACTGGCTTACCTCCAAAGGTAGAACAGCAACTGAAAATTTACTTACTGTAATTGCAAAATAATGTCTACAAATTAAAATATATACCTATATAAATAAATAAATTAATTAAGGAAAATAAAAAATAATCTTAAACAAAACTTTAACCCTTTTTACATTAAACAATTATTCTACACATATTTACACTTAGACTTATGACTCACTCAACTTTCACTAACATTGCACTTGATACTTTGTAGATACATAATTACTACCTTATGAAAATAAATATTACTGACGAATCCAAAAAAATATTATAATTGTGTTCTATAACGCCACTCTGGGACAGGCGTAGCCTATTAGAGTGGCATAATCCACAAATTTAACAACAACAAAAAAGTGTAATTTATCTTATATTTTATTGTTAAATTAGTATTAAGTACCTTTATTTGTAAACAAGGATTTTTTGAAATAAATAAATAAAAATAAACATATTTATTTAATTTAAATTAAAAAAGCACATAATACCAGGTATTTTATATATTAGACAATCCTTTTACTTATCTTAGTAACCATATTTTTTCTATACCTATTGAATTACTCCATATTAATTTGACAGTTTATTTAGCGTGAAAAATAAGTAGAATAATAAGACAACCGAAATACCACCGAAAAGTCAACTATATATTTCATTAATTTAGGGTACAAAATAAAATATGGTTCGTTGCGTCTTATCGTCTATAAAATACGGTATTTAAAAAAATAAAAATAAAGTAATGAATTAATTATTTATTTCGAAACGTTTTGCAAGTCAGAGAACCACCGATACGCGTAGGATTGGTTCAGAACTCGGGGCATGTAATTAATTACACTTTGTGCTGCAGGACTGGGGAAGCTTTATTGAAGACAAGGATCATTTTTATAGACCAACTTCTAGAAGCGAGGCGCCGTTTAGCCGAGCTTTCCACTCGGGAACGGTAAAGGGAAAGTCCTTAGTAGAAAAAATCCAATGAAATCTATTTCATTACTCAATCAACATTATCGTTTACTAAATTCAGAAATATTCTTCACACTTTCTGGATACAGAGGTACATATTTACCTATATTTTGATAATATTTGGAGCACTGTGTTAACTAATACCACGAAGCGATTAAACAATGCACGAAAGTAATAATTGTTCTTTATTAAATCATAATGAAAACACTATAGTTTCGAGAGATGCAGTTCTTCTCATAAATTAACCACATCATATAACTAATAAGCCCTAGTATTAAAAACTCTACTGCATATTACAAATAATTATTTAATTAAGTGTAATTGTAAGTTAAGTGTAATTTGGTTGAGTGTTTTGCTTGTAAGCAAATTGATATATATGTATATTAATATTTATAAATAATGTATATTAAAGCGTACTCTTATCAGTTCTTGCAGTTAAAATAATCTACAATATGGATTTACTTTTCAATAACAAAAAGCAAACACAAGATTATTTAATTAAATTATAACGTACTGGCTGTGTCAGAAATAAATAGACCAAAAGAAATATTCTAACACAAACTGTAACTGAAGATTGCTTTATACTACATATACCTTTACGATGTTCCCTCTTTTCTTATATATTTTTTTGTTCTTATGTATATTATTGCTTTTTACTATACTTTATTATATTTCTCATTCTTATATATTTTATTTGTACTTGTGTATATTATAATACAACTGCTCTACATCTGCAAAAACTAATTTTAATTAAGATTGTATATTATTTCACTTACCTGCTAAACATATGCTGAAATATTCTCAAAAAACCTTATGACTATCCTACTGTAAGTATTTTTCAAGAATTCAATGTACCGTCACTCACAAAAATATACAAAACAAACTCCCTATGCCAAATTTACAAACAATATTTTATAAATAAATCTCACCCCTTAGACAGTATAAGTAGAAGACAGAACAAAGGGACAAATAAAGATACCATCTTTAAGAACCACCATGGCACAACATCATTATACATACTTGGGAGTTAAATGGTACAATACACTTGTTTACATACATACAATTGTTGTCGCAAAACAAATTTCAAGAAAGGAACATTCCAAAATACGAACAGTTTAAAAAATAAGTCAAATCCTTGATTTTCAACAACGAATTGTAACATTGCCCACATGTCTCTTTTATACATTAATTCTTTAGTTCTTCTTTTATACTTTAATTTAGCTTGTAAATACTCCTCCCATAAGCTCGAGCTTTGGCTCATATTATGGGGAGTATAATGTCTGTAAAAATGTTATAATATAGAATTAATTTATTATAAAAAAACATTTATCTACTGTATAAATAAATACATAAAAAAATAAATATATATAAATACATCTGCTGTACATCTACAAAAATGCTTTAATACCTTTATATACTATATTATTTCAAATTCACTGCAAAAATATATATACATACGATGTTATTAATATATATATATGTATATGTTTATTGTGTTTAATTATTTTCTTTTTCTTTTTTCTCTTCTGTTTTATTGTTTTTTTTTAATTATTTATTTCTTGATTTTATCTATTAATATTCTTTTTATGTTTGATATATAATTTTAAATAACTGTTAAACAGCTACAGACTACGCTGACACTCAGGAACGTGCCCAGGGGCTAGAGGAGTGGCTATTCCGAAAAATGTAAAAAATTGTATTCAATTTAAAAAAAATGTAAATTTGGATTCTTAATAAACAAAAAAAATTAGAAGCTATAGAAGAAGAATATTTTCACAGGTATCTTTTTCGAAAGGTAGTTAACGATCAATTTATAACTGTACGTTCCGTAACTGGCAATCTCTACACTCTAATGACGCAATCAAATGTCAACAACTTGCTGTATCAATGGTTCCAGAATAACTACTATGCTTTGCTACATGGATTATTCCACTTATATTCGGATTTTTTGAAATATACAACAACTATAGTTGGCAAGATGTATCGAGGAAGAGATAATGTCTAATACAATATTTCTTGTGGAAATATATAAATAAATTATCTAACATTAAATAATGAATTTAAAAAACTCCAAGTATTTTCACTTGAAGAATAGATGTGTTTTTAAAATGCACTTTTCGTGGATATATGTGATGAATTTTAAATGGTTAGTATTATAGGCTTGTATTAAATTGCTCAATATTTTAATTATATTGTCAGTATATTCTGATCAACTGTCATTTGGCCAGTATTATATTATAATGGTCAGTTTAATTAATTAATGAATCGTATTTATAAAAATGGTCAGTGTTTTAATTAAATGGTCAGTATATTTAATGAATGGTCACTAAATTAAATAAATGGTCAGTATACCTAACCTAATCTAATCTAGCCTAATAAGTGCCAATTGGAGAAAAACGTTAAAGAGGCACACTAGATAAAGCAACAAGGGCTCTGCTAGTTTATTAAATTTATAATTAATTGATATTTAATTTTATCTTTTTTTGGATTATTTTATTGGATAGATTTGTATTTTTTGCTATTTGCAATAGTATTTTTCTCGTATTAATAAATAAATTATAAAATACTGATCATTTTCCGTACTTCTACTGACCAAATATTAGTTATTTACTGACCAAATATGATTAAAATACTGACCATATATATAAAATGTTGACCATTTTAATGATAAAATTCTCACCATTTAATTTGTCATCAATATTATACATAACAATGTTGTAGTATTAATTTTTAACATCCTCAATAAAAACTATCAAAATTTTATAGAAAAACTGGTACAAATCAACATGATACAAAAGGAAAAGATATAACAAGACTGCCATTTAAGAATAAGTTAATTTCTCAAAATACTGTGAGGTATAGTACTATGAAGATCTTTAATGAAATTCCGAGGGAATGAAAAGGGATCAAAAATATCTTAATTTAAAATAAGCCTTCAAATATATTTGCTGTGTATGATTTAGATACGTCATAAACTGGTGCATATTGTGTTTATGTTGGCTATTATATTTCCAAAGAAAATGTCATCTTGTAGTTCATTATTAGTTCTACTATGTTCTAATATATAATATAACTATATAATCAAAAGAGAAAGATTGTTTTACAATAAAAAGTGATATATTTGCATTTGATACATTTGAATGCTTGTGAATATTACTTTTGAGGCTGAACATTCACTGCAATGGCATATTTCGGCTTTTTTAAAAACAGTAATCATATTTAGTATCATATTTAGTCGAGTTGATATGCAAATCACTTTTATGCTTAAAGCACTATTTGAATTACGACAATTAAAAATCAAATTAACCCAAAGACCACCAATATATACATATAAACGACGTAAAGTAATTATTTGAAATACAACCTGGTGCCACAACTGTTTCCAATATGTTTGAATTGTTTAAAAAAATTACTATGAGCTTGTAAATTTTAAAACAATTATGAAAAGGCCAAACTAAATACTCTTAAAAAGTTTAATATCTTAGTAAATAAGTTGCCCTTTATTACAAGAAGACTTTTTACTTAAGCCAATCGGTTTGGAATAAAATTTATAAAAAAGCGATATCTATTTTAAATAATAGGTTTTGTTAACTGGAGGATTTATTAAAGCAATAATAAATAATCTAACCGCAGTATAAATGTGTCTTAGACACAGATACGTGAAGAGAGAGATTCTTCCGCTATGACTCGATCCCCTCGCCTAAAGAAGGAAATTAATACTAACTTTTTATTTAGTCGCCAGTCACTGAACACGAACTTAATTGGGGTAGTATTCTGTAATTAAGATTAATTTCACGCAAATCCATCGTTGAGTTTATACTCGTCTTAGAATATCGCACTTATTCGCTATCCAACGTCTGGTAGGTACTCTCTTAATTTATCGATGGTCAATACGCGTACCGAATCGCCCACTTTCTGTTTCACTTGTTTCTGTGGAATCGCCGTAGGGGCTGTGGTGCCCATTAAATAGGCAACGTCATTTCGCGAACATTCGGGTATAATCGACTGATCTCTAAACCTTTCTAGTAATTTGTAATGTTTGTAAAACATCCAGAGGGCTGTAAAATCATGGATAATATATAAATATCTTCATACCATTGCACCTCACAGCTTTTTGAGAAATCAACTTTTTTTTGATGTGTACCGTTTTTTCTATAAAATGTTACTTGTTTTCATTGAGGATATTAAAAATTACAACTGTAATATTGTTATATAAAATGTTGAGGCCTAATTAAATTGTCAGTATTTTATTATTAAAATGATCAGGATTTTAAATAGATAAATCCTTTTAGTCTCGCGAAAGTATTAAAGTATTTTATTTTAATTTTATGTATATAAGGAAAAATACATTTTAATATGATACTTTTTTAATGTGACCAGTGAAGTTTCCTGGGATTAACAAATAATGAAATAAAATTAAAACGTAATAAATGTATATTAAAACATAATAAATATAAGGTAAAGAAAGTAACAAAAAGGAAGAAAAGTGGATGGAAGTCTCTTATATGATGGCTCAGGGCTTACAAACTGTGTGAGCAGGCTTAAGTGATATACACAATGCAACGTTGACCAATTCCATCGTAAGAACATCCATACACTATCTCCTCATTTTAAGTTCTATGTATATATATGTTCGAATTAAGAATCATTAATATATTACTATGGTCTCTGCTAGAGACATCTGTTAATTTTTTTCTCATTAACAAGATAGTGTACATAGGTTTCGTAACTGGAAATTTTATTTTTTAAAGTAGAGGTTTTTTTAAGTAATATTCCTTTTAACGTATGTAATAATATGATATTATTTCGAATTATTAAACATATCGACTAGAATATGCCTGAAAATAAATATTTTCAATTTTTAACTCTTATCATGCACCAGCATATATATTCAAACAATAGTTATATATCTAAGTATGTTCTAAGAACACAGTTACTGGATTTTGTATTCCACTTTCCTCGTGTATAAATTAGTTTCGTCTCTGTGAGACCTCTAAAATTCATCCTTAATTAATTAATCATCCCTCTGGGGACAAAATTCAGTAACTGTGTTCTTAGAATATACTACTTTCTTACTTACCATCACGCCGTTTCCCGTGGGGGTAGGCAGAGAGGATAAAGCGCCACACTCTTCTGTCCTGACATACAACTCTCGCCTCATCCACATTCATACATCTTCGCACGCAAGCTCGCCGGTTGTTGAGGCTTCTAACGGGACCATCTTCCAGTATCTGGTTGATCTGGTCATGCCACGTCTTCCGCGGTCGCCCCCTCTTTCTGGCGCCATCAACACTTGCATTATATATCTTTCTTACCATTCTTTCCTCATTCATTCGCTCAACATGCCCAAACCATCTGAGCGACCCTTTTTTGATTCTATTAATTATGTTAAGATCAGCTTTACATTCATTCCTAATATCTGCATTCTTTACTCTATCATAAATTGATTTGCCACACATACGTCTGAGGGATCTCATCTCCACTGCATTCAATCTACTTTCGTTCCTCTAAAACATACTTAGAATATACTTTCATATAATAATATTGTTTGAAAACAAATTGAATAAGAAATAATAGCTTTATATTGAATAAGAAATAATAGACTTGCCTTTTTCAAGATGCACAAACTTGAGTCCCGACGAAAAATATCCGATCTCATTGTGCTACACAAGATTCTCAGCGGAGCTATTGATTCTCTCTGTCTATCTGATATAAATTTGCATGTTAAACCCCGCATAAGAAACCCTTAAAAACTCAGAATAAGTCAGCACACTAATAATGTCGGTTACTTTTCTCCCATTACAAGGTTGTGTCGCACATATAATTTGTATTGTGCCGACCCTAACATTGATGCTGATATTCTTGCAGACACGTTATCTTCGTTCAAAAACTCACTCATACACAACATCCATTTTCTAAACGACGACATGAACCTATAGATCATTAAATACTAATCGCACTACACTCAAACACAAATATATAATATACATAAATGTACATGTGAAATATAATTAATTACAAAAATACATGTTACTAGAGCGTGCCGAAGACACTTGTAATTGGGATAGTGGGCATAGTCTTCACTATAATGTTTATTATCTGAGTGTCATGTACCCATTATCCTGTTAGTGTCTCTAATAAATAAAAAAATAAAAAAATAGAAATTAATAATAGACTATTTAAAGAATATTTAATATTTTCATCTCGATTAAGACCCGGAGATGAGTAAATGATGCGGGGCGACACCTTGAGTAAGTGGCCGCGGTAATTTTACTGCCCCCTGACTCCCAAGTGCTGAGCAGAGACCACTCCTAACGAGGCGCGCCGCCCGGGTCCCGGTCGGGCCGGCCAGCCCGGCGACGCTCGTGTTTCGCTAATTAAAACGTGCAAACATGGTCATGCTAACAGCGTGTTCCAGTCCCGGCACATGGCTGCTTAATCACCCACACCGGCGTCTTCACGTTTCTCGTGTGTCAGGAAAGCTAAAAAAAAATCTGCAGCGACATTGAAGCCGGCAGGAAGAAACAACATTCGTCCTCTCCGCGTAATCGTAATATTACAAATCAATTAGTTATTACAATTTTAAATCTGTCCCGGGACGTCTTTTAATTTAAACTAGCTGTAACCTGCCTCGTGTAATATACCGAGACAAACGAGACACCAAGAAGTGTTCTTTGTAGGGACGCACAGGAATGACTATGCATTAAATTCACCGTCAACACGTTGCATCACCTTGGAAACAAATTCTCGAAATTCGTAGATGTGATATTTGGGAAACATTAATAACCTTGCAGGACTATATTCCTGTCTTGATTACGAGTCGAAAATATTTAAGCATCCATGACCTAATATCAATAGTTATGGAGATATGCGTTATCAAAGTTTGCATTTTTTTTTC